>MDKI01074929.1:0-42319 GCA_005239505.1 Nicotiana paniculata
CGCAGACAACTTAAAACAGAGTCTAAATTTCCTCAGTTTGGGATTTTAAAATAAAACGGTGCCCCGGAACACCGTAAAAAATCCGGGTGGCGACTCTAAAAACTAAAGTAAATCCTAAATCCGAATAATGTTATTTAAAGTGGAAAAACTCCCTTACTACCCTTCATTAATGCGGGGTAGGACAAAGGAGGTGTGACAGTGAGCAGGAAGACCCCGTGTTTGTGTATGTATTCTTATGAGCACCTGAGTCGTATGTATGATTTGCAAGCAGGATAGCCGTATTATATTGAGAGGTGCACTTTTGGGACGGGCCGATCGATCCTTCAGCAGTGCACAAAGAGGATTATTATATTGAGAGGCACACTTTTGGGACGGGCCGATCGATCCTTCGGCAGTGCATAGAGAGATTGAGAGACGCACTTTTGGGATGGGCCGATCGATCCTTCGGTAGTGCGTAGAGTGGTTGAGAGATGTACTTTTGGGATGGGCCAATCGATCCTTCGGCAGTGCATAGAGAGGTTGACTATCTTATGACTCCGGCCAGTTGTCTTACCCTTGTGTGCGCATGACTATTTGGTACTATTCTATTGGTATTGGCTTGACATGTATTTGGGAAAAAGGGAAGTGTACATTGTTGTTTATTCTCAGTGATTACCTGGATTTCTGTACTTGATATGTACTCGTTTCTCACTGTCTTACATGTCTATTGTATTTCATCATATTTTGTCATATGGTGTATTGTCGGACCTTAGTAAGAGTCTAATTTGCCCCTTCGTCACTACCTCTCTGAGGTTAGGCGGGAGACTTACTGAGTACACGTTGTTTTTATACTCATGCTGCACTTGCTGTGCATTTTATTGCACAACTACTTTCATAGAAATGTGGAGGATTCAGAGACTTAGGCAAGCTGCACCATCCGGAGGCGACCCGCAGCTGGTAGAGTCACCTTCATACTGTATTTATTCATTTTAAATTTCCTTGTCCAGTTGTATTTCTGACAGGCTTGAAGTGATTGTATAACTTCTTAGAAATTGATCATGTACTTGTGACACCGGGTTCTGGGTATGTGATGGGGTTTACTTTATTAAACTGAATTGATTTGCTGTCATATTTAAGTTTACTAAAAATCTATTTATTTGATTATGAAATGCAAGAAAAGGTAACGATTTCGAAAATGTTAAAATTGGAAAGTTGTTTCAATTAATTAATGGTTTGGCTTGCCAGACTTTGTGTCAGGCGCCATCAAGACCTTAGGGATTTTGGGTCGTGACATCAACTGCGCAAAACAAACT
This sequence comes from Nicotiana paniculata, assembly GCA_005239505.1. Taxonomy (NCBI): domain Eukaryota; kingdom Viridiplantae; phylum Streptophyta; class Magnoliopsida; order Solanales; family Solanaceae; genus Nicotiana; species Nicotiana paniculata. The sequence goes on from MDKI01074929.1 coordinate 1,293, forward strand.
TGAGATCACGTTCTTGCCACGGGTATCTGACTCCCAATGGCCCAAATCTACTCAAATCAATAGAATAGCGTAAATAATATTACAAGCAACTAGTTTAACAAATAAATTCGAAGCTAGGACGCGAAATTAGGAAAATTTCCCAAAAAAATCCCCGGGCCCACGTTTCGGAATCAGGTAAAAATTATATTTCCCGGACACCCATTCACTCACGAGTCTAAACATATGAAAATCTCTCAAATCGGAGGTCGAAAACCCAATCAAAGCTGAATAATTCGGTCTATGAAGTTTGTCCCATTTTCTACCCAAAATTTTCAAAATTAAAGGTTGGATTTAAGATTGGAAACGTGGAAATTGGTCAATAATGGATAGAAATCACTTACCCAAATAAACCAGGTGCAAAAGCCTCCAAAAATCGCCTCTCCCGAGCTCCCCAATTCGAAAATGGTGAAAATAACATAAACCCTCGTTCTGCTCCTTTTCTGCCCAGCAATTCCGCACCTGCGCCCCTGGGACCGCACCTGCAGAACTACCATCGCAAGTGCGAAAACCCACTAAAAAGCCTGGGGTGGCACTTGCTGTCAAATGGCCGCACCTGCGGAAAACTCACCACACCTACGAGGAATGGGGGTTTGGGCTAAGTTCCGCACCTGCGAGCGCCTCGCTGTACCTACGGAAGGTCCATCGCAGGTGCGAGACACCAGAACCAGCAATGGTTCAGCTGTCTCCCAAGTTCTAAAAACACCCGATGAGCATCCTAAACATACCCGAGGCCCCCCGGGACCCCGTCCAATCACACACAATTCATATAACCTAACACGGACTCGCTCGAGGTTTCAAACCACATAAAAAAACACTAACACGATGAATTAAACTAAAAATCCATGAAAATTCTTCAAACTTCTATAAACATTAGGTTTTGCATTTGAGGTCCAAATCTCGTCAAACTGAGTACGTTTCTTACCAAATTTCACAGATAACACATATAAATCATGTCAAACTTGTACTGGGCTTCGGAATCGTAATGCGGGCCCGTTATCACAGGTTTCACCTCAAATTTCCTTTTCAAAAACCTTTATATTTTTCTGAAAATAATTTTTCTTTAAAAATTCATTTCACGGACCTGGGACCTCGGAATCCGATTCCGGGCATACGCCCAAGTCCCATATTTTCCTACGAACCCTAAAGGACCGTCAAATCATGGGTCCGGGTCTGTTTACCAAAAAAGTTAACTGAAGTCAAACTCTATTCAAATTTCCAATACAAAATTTTCATTTTTATCAGTTTTTCACATAAAGGCTTCCTGACTACACGCTCGGGCTGTGCACACAAATCGAGGTAAGATAGAAGGAGGTTTTCACGACCTCGGAGCACATAATTAGATAGAATATACGGGATGACTCTTTTGGGTCATCACAATTGGGTAGCACGTTGACTTTGTTGTGCAAAGTGAGATGGAAATATGTGGGCACCAGGTGCCATGTGTGCTAAAATTTTGAAAATTGAGATTATGATATGAGACAGCGATGATTGAGATGGTCGTGATTGTGTATTAGAAATGATGTGATTGACTGAGTTAACATCACCTTCTTTATTTGAGCACATCTTTACTTGTCTGAGTCCCAGTTATGTTGGTGTTAATGTACTTGGCTATCTTTCGTTACCATTTGTGTTTCCCTTTATTATCTCTATTTTTTGTAGTTTGATCTCTCCCAGCTATTGACACTACTTAGTTATCTTTATCTTGATAGTACCATATCCTGTTCAACTTATTTGACCAATAGGTGTCTCGACTGTTCCTCGTCACTACTCCACTGAGGTTAGTCTTGATACTCACTGGGCACCGCTGTAGTGTGATCATACTACACTTCTGTACATTTTTGTACAGGTCCAGGTATTTTATCGATAGTAGTTGCACGGATTGCTGCGCCGAGACTCAAGGTCAACCTGCTACTGCGTTCGCAGGCCTCGGAGTCACCGTCATTTGTACTTATTTCCATTAGTTCCTTTTGTTCTAGAACAATGATGTATTTATTATGTATAAATACTCCTAGAAAGGCTTATGACTTGTACTACTTGTTATGGGAATTGTAAATGTTCAGAGTTATCAAATTTGAAGTTGTGAATATCAATGTTATTTCTGCTACTGTCAGGCTTACCTAGTTTAGAGACTAGGTGCCATCATGACTCCTTCGGGGATTTTGGGTCGTGAAAAGTTGGTATCAGAGCTCTAGGTTCATAGGTGCTACGAGTCATAAGTGGGTTTAGTAGAGTCTTTCGGATCGGTATAGAGACGTCTGTACTTATCTTCGAGAGGCTACGGAAACTATTAGGAAACTACACCTATTTCATTATTTATCGTGCAACATTGATTCAACTCGAAACATATATCTTGTATTCCTTTACACCCACTCATGTATGATATTGCGCTCTCAGCATTCGCTATGTGTCGGTGGTTTGTAATGCTACAACGGGCTACGAGGGAGTCAGTGATGATCCGACATTTTCTCAACGTGTCATTCAGACTAAAGATACAGTGGTATTAAGAGATTATTCAATTGTTCATATGGAGGTACAACGGGCCCCGGCATCTGGTTGATGAGTACGAGTTAGAGAAGGTCTAATTGGTTGGCTAGTCATCGAGATTGTGGCGGAGTCACGAGGTAGATGTTGATTGAGAATAGTTGGTGGTATTGGAGTACCTTGTGATTGGTGTGGTGCGAGCTGTGAAGGTTAGTTTTTCGGATCATCGGATGGTGTTTTCTATGGCTTCGCGCCAAGTGGAGGAGTCCACTAGTGATATTCAGATTGCAAAGTCAGATTTACCTCTGTTTTGGCCTTAGGTATGACATATGTGGTATTGGAAGGTTTATGAAATTTGTATATGACTATGGTCTGAGATCTTGCACGGAATGATATTGGGCTTATGGTGTTTCTGCATCATTGATGAATCTACATTTCAGTATCAAGGGGAGTCGGAGAAACAACTTCAGAATCACAGAGGGTCTATTCAGCGTGGGCATCATGGTTGCGGCAGAACGAGGTGCTTAAGAGGAAATGTGATGGTTTATGAGCTTCTAGGACACGTGGTTCATGTTTGGATCATCTGTATTTGGGGCTTTGGTTGGGGTTATTGCATATCGACTATCTGAAGAAATGGGACAGCTCTGTGGTGTTGGGTCAGCATATCAATGAAGTAGTTAGTCCTTTTGAATGGGAATTCTCTACTGGCATTTGTGGTAGCACTCTTTGGTTGGATGGTTTGTGTGACTCCATTGAGTTGGGAAGGTCCAGTCCTGATGTCTTAGATACGTGCAGGTGGATCTCAGAGGGTTATCGATGGTTTGGCGACGACTTAAGTTGGTTGTCTACTATAGGCACAAAATATAGTACATTATGGCTTTCTCTAAGGTAGATATCAGAATTTAATAGGATTTGGCATTATTGGATAGCATATGTGAAGAGCGTGCCTTTTGGAAAGGACCTTGAGTTTTGGGTTGCAGATGCATGACTAGCGGCACGTTGATTTATGGGTTTTGAGGCTTTAGAGGTTCGGATTTTGTTACACGGCCAAAAATTCTATATGGGTGTTTCAGTAGAAGGATGGCGTGTGAGTGATGTATCAGCCATTTTATTTGCGTAGTTGAGATCGGGTATGGAAATTTTGGTATTCCTGAGGTTTGGGGGCTAGATGCCCTCATGTGCGGACTAGTTCCTGTTTGCGGATTGTGAAGAAACACTGAGGATGGGATAAATCTTAGCATGCATTATATATAGGTTGCTGTGGATTTTTGGGAGGATATTTACCTAATCGGGAAGGATCAGGATTTTGTTGGGGGCTATTTGGAAGCTCAATGAGAATGTGTATTTGTATTAGGTCAAGTTTGTGTACTCCTGTGAGGTTGTCATCATGGTTATGTAATCATGCAGTATGGATATTTTGTGCCCCTAGCCTATGTTATGTGTTGCTCTATCATGTTGGGATGGGTGGTGAGGTTGCATGATTTTTCTCCACGCATGTTGTAATTCAGTTCAGGCCTTATGGCGATAGGGGCGAGATAGCCCTCGTGATGTTGATTTTCTCATTGCGCCTTAGTTGTGCTTGCTTATTTCATGTTTTATTACTTTTATTCATTTTCCCACAGTTTTATTCGTGCACTCTGTTGTGCTCGATATCAGTATTCATGTGATTAGTGAACCTGGGCATTTTGGCTCGATGAGTATTTGGGAGCGGGCTGCACGCCGCAGAGGGATACCCTTTCCTTGTGTTTATTTGGTGTTTTGTTTTTCTTCTGTGGGACGATTTAATGAAAACTGTACTTTTTTTGTTACACATGTTGTACTTTTTAGATAATCCTTATACCTTTCTTTCCTCTTATTTGTGCTGCATAATTAAGTTGTTGCTGGTTTGGTGTATGAGCTATGTGGTGTAAGAATTTGTGTGGTTCCGTGATGAGTTGTTAGTTGGGCTGCTTGTGTTGGCTGAGATGGGGCTCTTAGACCTGAGATTAGCACTATCGTATTAGGGGCGAGGAGTGTTTGGAAGTATGAGGTTGTGTCTGCTAAGATTTGGGCGATGGCCCTTGACGGGTGAGAGAGCTTCTTGACTTGTTAACTTCATGGGCGGCTATGAGTTTCCACATGTTTCTTTGTCATGAGTAGTGAGATGAAGGTCCTAAACAAGGATATATTCAATTTGACGTGTATTCCCGTCATCCAGGATGTTATTTGAACAACTATGGTGGTCAGAGGTTATTGTTATGGGCATTTGAGTTGTGTGGAACATCATGTGACTGTATTCTGGATTGGAATTTTGACTCGATTCAACTTGTTCAAGTTCATACAGTGTGATGATATGTGATTCGGGTCCTATGATTAATTTCAGATGTTAAGGTTTGGGTTCTGTCCTAAGGTTATGGACTAAGGATGAGGTGAGACCTTTAGTTAAGTTGCATTGTCAGTCCTACATAGGTTTGGGTGCTAGGAAATCACCCTCGGGGTGTATGTACGGTGAGCTCATGCAACGGTTCGATGGCTTTGGAATGACTCCAGACATGTTCGAGGATGAACGTATGTTTAAGTGGAGGGAGATGTAATGACCCGACTGGTCATTTTGAGCAATTGCGTCCGGTTCTCCAGTTTGAGGTCACGAGTAGCTTCACTCAAGGTATTATGACTTGCGTGCATTGTCCGTTTGGGTTTTTAAGAGGGACGAAAAGGATTTTTGGAGTGACTCTCATTTTAGAAGTCCGAAGTTGAAGAAATTGACCCAAGGTTTGACTTTTGAGTATTGGACCTCGGTTTCGACGGTTCTGGTAGGTCCAGGTAGTGATTTTTGACTTGGGCGTATGCCTGGAATTTCATTTGGAGATTTTGAAAAAAAGGTTTCGGCATCATTTGGCGGAAGTTGGCAATTTAAAGGTTTAGAATCTTCCTAAGTTTTACCATGATTTGACTTTAAGGCTATCGGGTCTAGATTGTGGTTTTTGGATTTGGAATAGGTCCGTTTCGTCAATTGGGACTTCCCTGCAAAATTTGGTGTCGTTTGGAGTTGATTTGATGTGGTTCGGACGCTTGGTTGCAATTATAGAAGTTCTTGAAGTTCCTAATGATTTTCATGCGTTTTGGCATTCGATTTATGGTTCTAGAGGTTATTTTGGTGTTACAATCACGCGAGCGAGTTTGTGTTATGTTTTCAGACTTGTGAGAGTGTTTGGTTTAGAGCCCCGGGTTATGGAGTGTGAATTTTGAATGCGTTTTGGAGTGTTTGGAAGAAAGTTGAGATTTGCTGGTGTCTAATCTCGCATTTGCAAGTTATGGATCGCATTTACGATAGTCGCTTTTGCGAACATGATATCGCATTTGCGAAATGGGCTGGGACTTCAGTCTCGCAAATGTGATGATGCATGACTGGGGTAGTTCGCTTTTGCGAACATTTGAGCCGCTTTTTCCATGGCCTCATCTTCGCATTTGCTATAATTTTTGTCGCAATTGTGATCCTTGCAGGATTTCTCAGACATCGATTTTGCGAAGGATTCCTCGCTTTTGCGAGTTGGCAATTGCGAACCCAGTGTCGCAAATGTGACATCTACAGCTTGTTAAATGCTGAGAATTCCGAATTTTTGTTTCATTTTTCATATTTTGAACTCTAGCTTCGAGGTGAGGCGATTTTGAGAGAAGATTTTTTATACCAAATCATTAGGTAAGTATCTCTAATCAATTTCCAACTATATTTTGTGATTATATCTTAGATTTAACATCAAATTTATGAGAATCTAAAGGAAAATTTGGGGAAAATTGTAAAGTCTTTCAAAAATGTAAAATGATGATTTGAAGGACCAAATGTATCAGAACTTGATAATCCTTGTATGGGTGAACTCGTATCGGAATGGGCATTTGGTCTTTGTAAATTTGTTCGGGTTCCAAGATGCAGGCTCGGGGAGTTAACTTTGGTTGACTTTTTACAAATTGTATAAGAATCATAGCTTTGTTAATTACAATTATTTTCTCTTGCATTGTTTGATGTATTTAAGTTATTTTTTAATAGATTGAGTCGAGAGTTTATGAATTGGAAAAGGAAAAGCTAAATTGAGTGTTGAATTGGCCGGATTGAGGTAAGTATCTTGCCTAACCTTGTGTGGAGAACATTCCCTTAGGATTTGAGTCCTCTATGTTAATTATAGCCCGCGCATGCAAGGTGACGAGTGCATGCCCGATATTATTTGTGGAAAATTTTCCTTTAGGGTTCTTAGGTCCTTATGTTCATTAAGCGGGAAGTTTTCTGTCCTATTTGCTAGTTTTACCTTTACATGCTCTATATATTTTGTTAACTTTTCTCTAACTCTTACTTGTTATTTGGCCCTTATTTTCCTTAATTGAAGTGATTGCCTTCCTTGTTGTTTTGATACTTCTTAATTGTGAGTTCCTCTATGACTCTGTGCAAAAATGCTACATGTTCAATTGTAGTGGTTGTCGGTGAAGTTATCACGTGTCTTACCTGTCTCGTTGTCCTTGTGAAGGTTGTTGTATTCCTTGATTTTACGTGATTCTCTTGTTGCCGTGTACTCATACTCTTGGTAATAGAAATTCTGGTAATTAAGTTGTGAATTTGTTGTTGTCGTTGGTTTAAACTATTGTTTGGTGGGATCGGGTTGCATGCCGCAACATGAGTAATAAGGGTGAACATGTGAGATCGGGTTGCACGCCGCAACAAAAGGAATAAGAGTGATATATTGAGGAGCAATAAGGGAGGACTAGTGGGGTCGGGTTGCACGCCGTAACATATTAAATATTATTTACTGTTATTATAATTTTAAAGGAGGAATAAGGGAGGATTTGTGGAATCGGGTTGCACACCGCAACATATATATAGGTATATGTCATTTACTATTAATGTAATTGTTAAGGAGGAATAAGGGAGGATTGCTGGGATCGGGATGCGCACTGCATCAATATATGTGTTTATGTATTCCTCTCTGACTTTGTAAGTCATTAGGTAGTTTTATATTTCACGTTAGGATTGGTTATAGCTAGATACTGACACGGCCCTTGAGTTATGTATTTATTTCTGCAAATTACCGATTTTCAAAGTGAATTTATTATGTTGAGTCATTTCCTCCTGCCCCGCTGAGTCGTTTGTAAGATAGTATTTTTAAAAATAAAAGAACTAACATCATGTTACCTTGTGTGACTTTAAGTTAGAACTCACCGAAGATCTTTGTACTTACTATTTCTACTAGTGGTCATATTTTACTTCAACTGCTTTCTCAACTTAATCTTCTCAATCTATCTGAGGTTTTGTTTTACTTAAAAAGGAATTTCTTTTAAGTTTTAATTTAATAAATCCTATATTAAAGGCAATAATTTATTCGATTGTAGTATTTTATTTAAAAAGGGTATTTTCTTAATTTAAATGATTTCTAAAAATAACTTTATCTTTTCTCGTTGATTTCTTAATTGATTTAGAAATTGTAATTTATTTTATGTTATATAAATGAGACTCCTTGAATATCTTCATTGCATTAGTTACGAACATTAAGTACTGGGTAGCACATGAATTTTGTTGTGCAAAGTGAGATTGAAATATGTGGGTACAAGGTGCCATGTGTGCTAAATGTTTGAAAATTGAGATTATGATATGAGACACCGAAGATTGAGATGGTCGGGATTGTGTATTAGAAATGATGTGATTGACTGAGTTAACATCGTCTTCTTTATTTGAGCACATCTTTACTTGTATGAGTCCTAGTTATGTTGGTTTTAATTTGCTTGTCTATCTTTCGTTACCGTCTGTGTTCCCTTTATTATCTCTACTGTTTGTAGTTTGATCTCTCCCAGCTATTGACACTATTTGGTTATCTTATCTTGATAGTATCATATCTTGTTCAACTTATTTGACCAGTAGATATCTCGACTGTTCCTCGTCACTACTCTACCGAAGTTAGTCTTGATACTTACTGAGCACCATTGTGGTGTGCTCATAGTACACTTCTGTACATTTTTGTACAGATCCCGGTATTTAATCGATAGTAGTTGTGCGGATCGTCGCGGGGAGACTCAAGGTAAACCTGCTACTGCGTTCGCAGGCCTCGGAATCACATTCATTTGTACTTATTTCCATTGGTTCCTTTTGTTCTGGAACAATGATGTATTTATTATATATAACTACTCCTAGAAAGGCTTATGACTTGTACTACCGGTTTTGAAAATTGTAATTGTTCAGAGTTATCAAATTTGAAGTTAGCGAACACCAATGTTATTTTTGTTAATGTTAGGCTTAGCTAGTTTAGAGACTAGATGTCATCACGATTCCTCCGGAGGGATTTTGGGTCGTGACATAAGTCAAAACTTTTTGAAGTGTACCCTTTATCATCATAATAAGTATTCAGATGTCACTTCTTCTCGTTTTATTTTGTGCCTCTGTGTTTTCTTTCTCAATAAAATTGATGTTTATGCTCGATACTTTTGCTATCCAACTTCTAAGCATATTTCTTATGATTATCGATGGTCGTTATGGATTCGGTTTAATTTTCTTATACACCTTAATTATGTAAATAATTAATAAACTGTCAGTAGTACAATTCATCCTGTTGTTCAAGCTTCACGAATTATGCACTCCCTTGATATTAGTTGGTCCTTCATCTATTTGTATGTTCATGTGGGTGTTTTGTTTCTCAGTTAAACTGATGTTTTAGCTCCAGTACTTTTACTTTCTCCGTTTTAACACATATATTCTACTTGCTAATGATTATGGTCGTTAGACTCGGTTTATTTTGCATTTGCTTATATTCTTAACAACTCCACTACTATAAAAGGAATTAAAAAAACCACACTGCCCACAGGTGCAGAGCCACCGTGCTGTTTGTGGGTTCTGCCGAACCCAGTAATTTTTGTTCAAACCCTGTATTTATATTAAGAAATCTAATGAATATGTACAAATTATTAATTTAGAACTCAGTAACTTAAAAGGATTATAATCTCGAACCCATAAGGTTCAAATCCTAATTGCGCCTATGACATCAACCTGACATGCATATGTATGATGGATTACAATGACAACATAATTTTTTTTTTCCATCGATATAATTGAATAGTCTATAATAGGTAAGTACTCTACTTTTTTATCATGCATATCATCCTTGCTATGAAAAGTACTTACTAATTATTGTATGTCAACTTAATTAACTGTATGAGGTAAACCATGCAGTGCAATATTTTTTTTTTAAAACTCATGTATGATCATTGTTGCAGCAAAGGTATTCGAGGAGAAAAATGATAATGTAAATGATGCAAAAGACTTGGACTTTGGAGGATTCGGAGGCAGATTTGGAGGAGGATATGGTGGAAACCCTGGCGGCAGCAATGGTGGTTTTGGAGGTTATCCGGGAGGAGGATATGGTGGATTTCCTTGGTTGTGGTTATAGTGGAGGGAACCAAGGAGGACAACTTCTATCATAAACATATTCAACTTCATTTCCCACCAATCAGGACAGAGAAGAAATTTCTCCAAATCCAAAATTATCTTTTCCTCTAATGTATCAGTTATGGACCAAACATCACTATCAAACAATCTTAACATAAAAATAAAAAATAATGTGGGAAAGTACTTGGGATTTCCAATTACAAACTTACAACAAAAAAGTTTTGACTATCAATTCAGACTTGACTGGATGAATGCTCGACTAAAAGGATGGAAAGCAAAGCTACTCACTTTATTAGGAAGATTAACTCTTATACAATCAACTCTGTCAGCTATTCTCACACATTCCATGTAAATAAACCTCCTTCCAGCAAAGACTAGAAACAATATTAATCACATCCAAAGAAACTTCCTGTCACGCCCCAAAATCGACAGTCGTGATGGTGCCTATCGTGGAACTAGGTCAGGATTTACTTAACAACTCATCACAGTAAGAATAACTTTGAAAATAAAGACGGAAGCAGTTAACATTAAAGTAAAACCTTTTTAACACAGAAAATAATCCAAAATACGATACAATTCATCCCAAAACCGGGGTGTCACTAAGTACATGAGCGTCTAAACCAGAATACAGTCAACTACAGAGTCTAGAGAATAAGAAATTGAATACAGATAGAGATAAAGAAGGAGAGTCAACGCCTGCGAACGTCGTGCAGCTATCTCGATAGTCTCCGAACTCTGATGCCTCATTCAGCAGACGCCGTGACCAGAAGCGCCTGGATCTGCACACGATGTGCATGGAGTAACATGAGTACATCCAACTTAGTAAATAACAAGTCCAAACTTCAGACTGAAAGGTAATGACGAACTCAACCAGTACAGATAAAATAGAAATAACTATGCATAAATATAGGCATGCTTTCAAATTAAATAGGCAGCTCAAAACAGTAAATTAGAGCAGATCCGAACAATGTAAAGAACATAACTCTTCTATCCATACATTCCATGTGCATCAGCCTCATATGCTCGCACTCTCAAATGCTCAACCACTTGGTACTATATATGGTCCATACAGCCCAGGAAATCTCCATCCCAGAATATATACATCACTGACCATCAGTCACCTAGTACCGAGGAAGGCCAATCCAACCCTATGAAGAAGATACATCTCTAGGTATCAAGTACTTCGGACAAGATCCATGTCCAAGGAAGATCCATCCCTCAATAATATCAATCGCGCTCACTGAGGGCGTGTACAGACTCCGGCTCCTACAGCCCCAGCGCTATCACAAATAAGTATAACTGCTGTGACATGCAGCCCGATCCCATAGTTGTCACTCATAATCAGGCTCTCGGCCTCACTCAGTCACTAATCTCTCCAGTCTCACTCACGAGCTCACAATGTCATGAAAACTAGCTCGAAACAATGATATGATGTATTAATAAATAACAATTGAGACTGAGATATGATATGAAATGCATGAACATGACTGAGTACATAATATTAATGAAATCAGTGAGATGAAAGCAAAAAATGACCACTAGGGGTCCCAACAACACCGACATAAATCCTAAACATGATATCTAGCATGATTGACAGCCCAATTACCTTATCACATGATGAAAACATGGATATCAATAAGATAGAATCACTTTTCTCATGGTACACGCCACGCCCATCACTTGGCATGTGCGTCACCTCAATACCAATCACATAACACATAATTTTGAGTTTCGAACCCTTAGAACCAAGTTTGAAAGCGTTACTTACCTCAATCTGAGCAAAACTCTACTCCAAAATGTCTTTGCCTCTCAAATCGGTCTCCAAACGTCCTGAATCTAGCCACAAGTAGTAGAATACAATCAATATAGGCTAAATGGATAAATTCCAAAGGAAAGTACTAAATATAGCCAAAAATCTAAAATCGGCCCGAACCCAGCCCCGGGGCCCACATCTCAAAATCCGACAAAAGTCACAAAATCCGAAATCCCATTCAGTCACGAGTTTAACCATACCAAATTTACTCAAATCCGATAACAAAATCCCATTCAAAACCTCAAATATCTAACTCAAGAACACTTCCTTTTTTCCCCCAATTTTTCACCCCAAATCACATATTAGATGATAAATTTAAAGACATAATCATGGGATTTAACCAAAACCATGTAAGAATCACTTACCCCAATCAACTATACGAAAATCCTTTCAAGAATCGCCCAAATCCGTGGTCTCTAGATCAAAATATGAAGAATGGGTTCAAACTCTCATTTTTGAAATTAAATAGTGTTTCCCAGATATCCTTCATCGCGATCTCGGAAAAAGCCTCACGATCACGAAGCACAACTATGCTGCCCCACACTTTTACCCTACATGAACGCGTAAAAGCCTCTGCGATCACGTACAAATGACTAACCAAAGGTAGGCGATCGCGTCAATAACTATGATATTGCATAGAGGAATCACCTGATCCAGCTCCTGACCCAGTACTCTATGCGAACGCGGACCTCTCCTCGCGTCTGCGATGCCCAGACTCACCAACCTCCGTGGTCGCGTGCCTTCACTGGCGATCGCATAGAAAAATTCCCCAGCTGCCCTCAATAGACGTACACAATCGTGGACCCATTCATGCGATCGCGTATATATCGACCATCAACCAAAGTCCAAAAATAATCCGTTAATCACCCAGAACTCACCCGAGGCCCCCGAGACCTCAACCAAACATACCATCCAGTCCGAAAATATTATACGAACTTAGTCAGATCCTCATCACCTCAAACAACATCAAAAACACGAATTACATACGGATTCATGCCTAATGAACTTTGAAGTTTCCAAATTCTACAAACGACGTCAAAACCTATCAAATCACGTCCGATTGATCTCAAATTTTGCACACAAGTCATAAATGACACCACAGACCTACTCCAACTTTCGGAAATCCAATCTGACCCTGGTATAAAAAATTCCACTCCCGGTCAAACTTTCCAAAATTCCAACTTTCGACATTTCAAGCCTAATTCTACTACGGACATCCAAAACACAATCTGAACGCGCTCCTAAGTCCAAAATTACCTAACGGAGCTAACGAAACCATCAAAATCTAAATCCGAGGTTGTTTACACATAAGTCAACATCCGATCAACTTTTCCAACTTAAGCTTTCAATTAAAAGACTAACTTTTCCAACTTAAGCTTTCAATTAACAGACTAAGTATCTCAATTTACTCTGGAATCTCTTCGGAGCCGAACCAACTGACCCGATAAGTCATAATATAGTTGTAGAACATAAAAGAAGCAGAAAATTGGGAGAACGGGGCTAAAACTCTCGAAATGATCAACTGGATCGTTACACTTCCTATGGGGTTCTACAAAGCAACAGGGAAAAATATTGCACTCCTATCAAACCTACTATGGAGATACCTCACAAACCCAGATACTCTTTGGGCAAAAATCCTTAAGGGTAAATATACTAGCACCCAAAGAAGGGACCCCATGGTTTACAGAGCACATGACTCCTACATCTGAAAAAGCATGACGAAAACATATCCTTTCTTCTCCAAAGGCATCGCACGGAATATTAGATCCGGGACCAAAATACGAATTTGGGATGATAGATGGCTCATTGTCTTCACTCATTAAGGGAACTAATTGAGGGACCACTTGGCAAGAAATACACAAATAAAAATGTAGCTTGCCTCATTAATAATAAAAATTGGAACCTACAAGCCCTATCATACGACCTACCAAATATGCTTTCCGACATCATAACACAAACATAAATTCCGTTGAGAATTTAAATGATTCATTCTTCTAGAAAGAAACGGAAGATGAAAACTTCACAACAAAATCAGCCTACAATCTCTTCATTATGCTAACAGAGGCACTTCAAAATCACAAAGCCTTCAACCACTTCTGTATATGGAAAGCACATTGCCACAACAAACTCAAAACCTTCATATGGTTACTAATACACCAAATACTGTCTAGTGCATCTGTCTTAAGCCAAAGAAAAATAATTGAATACAACTCTTGCAAATATTATGGAACAGAAAAAACATAAACCACATATTCTTTCACTGTCCTATAAATACTTCAATATGGGAAGAGCTAAATATATAATGGATAACTGATATTTGTACCTCCACTAAGAGCATTATTCTCCCAAATAACTCATCAATCCCATTGTCCATCATCACACAAATTATCCTTTGACATATTTGGCAAACCCAGAACCTTAACATCTTTAATAACTGCTCAACACTGATCGATAGCACAAAAATCATTTCGCACGCAATGGAATACCTCTGCGTAACAACCCATAACTTCAACATTTCATAACAACAAAAACCCCAATAAAATGGACATCCCCACCACGAAATCTCTATATACTCAATATAGATGGTGCACAAAAAAAAAACTCCAACACTGGAGGAGCAGGTAGAATCATCAGAGATTCTGCAGGACATTGGATTGATGAGTTCTCATGCCACATAATGGCCTCCTCACCCATCCAAGCAGAAATTCTTGCTTTACTAAAAGGATAGGAACTTGCTTTCACAAAAAATCGAATTCCGATTATAGTGGAAACAGACTGCCAGATATTACTGAACCTTTTAAATGGCAAATCCCACAGAAAAGCTAATGCGAATTTTCTCCATGATTGTAGGTTCCTACACGACACATTGGGCCAGCCGGATATTAGGCATGTCTACTGTGAAGGAAATCAAGTAGTGCACACACTAGCGCAGTATGGGAGCCATTGTAACTTGCATACTAACGCTGAGTGTGATACTTCTGGAATGAACCACCTTTATTTTTTTTTTCTCTACTTCCCGCAAGACTTACTGGGGAGTGTTTCGTTCAATCCGTCACTGTAATAACTATCTCCAGCTTTTACTGTTTAATAATAAATCCAGCGCCTTCAAGCAAAAAAAATAAAAATATATTCAACACAGGAGCCCAAACTGTAGCGCAAACGGGCTAAACAGCAATACTAATTTGTTAGGTATATATATATCCTCTTATAACCCTAATAATTGTAATGAAAAAAGGAACTCAGAAAGGAACCCTAATAAACTACCAAGTTAGAAGATGCTTTTATCGTTGTTATACGTATACACATCATGAGTGTTAGTCTAATATATTAGTTGTGCTATGATTTATGTTTCATTCTTGAGTAACATGGCAATAACATGATAAAAAATTTGTCTGCAAAATATTTACATTAAATTATATTAACTTATCATAATTAAGTAATTTAATATTTGTATTAAGCGGCAACCAAATAATGTATGAAAGAATACTCTTTAATAACGAGATTATTTTACCCAATGTTGGTAACCCAACGTGCCCTAAGACTCCTATTATAGAAACACAAAAAGAAAAAAGCTTCTTTTGTACTTATCTTTTCAGGAAAAACAAAAGTGATGAAAACTGAATCAATGTTTATTTTTCTTTTCTTTTTTGTTTTCATATTTCATCATCGCTCGTATTTTAGAAGACTTTTCTTGAGTTATAAAGAAAATGAAAAGAGTTGTCTGTACCGATAAGGATCGTAGTGAAGTTACAAATACTTATTCCATTTTTAGGTTTCAAGTTCGAGCTTAGAATATGAACTCGCATTTATTAGAAAGTGGCAAAGCGCTTTACTGGTCAAAGTATTATCAATGTGAGTCTAAATTTAATTGAGCCTAAATATACATCCCGAACATTGAGTGAGAAATTTAAAAAAAAAGGAAGAAAACTTACACAAAAGTCCCAAATAAGTCTCAACTTACCAACCTCTAGCCATTAGTTATAGACTTACCAAAACTAGCCAAGCACATATAAAAATTGAAAAATCAAATAAATAAGGTTCTTTTTCTCACAAAATCACATGCAAAAATCTCCTTCCATATTTTTAAGCGTGATTAGCAACATTAGATGCAAGATCGAATGGAATTTTCATGGATGAGACAGCAAATAAGGTGATGAAATAAAAAAAAGTATACAATATTCCAAAAATCTAAGCAAAAAAGGAATTTTTTTAATTGGTATAATTGAAATTCATTGAAAACATATAGATAAGTCAATATGCAAAATTTGAGGAAGATTGGAGGTGATTTGGACTGATTTTGTATCAAAATTCATAATTAAATCGAGTTCAAAAATTCTTCTACGACACATGCTTAAACATGTATCACGCGTGTATCTCACACACAAGTATACATGTGATACACAATTGATACAAATATGATACATATGTGATATACAAATGATACACATATCATTTTTTATGTTTAGTTTTTACTTCGAACATTCAATTGAAACCAACTTCACCAAATCATTCCCAAAACTGAGATTCAAGCTCCTTAATATGTACCCAATCTATTCTAATAACACTCACTCAAAAGGAAGCAAAAAATTGATCTTTTTTTACTACAAATAACTAATTGGTTAATATTAATAATGTTTGACTAATATTAGTAATATTTTAAAAATTAGCCTATTTTTATAATGAATTACTTATAAATGAATATAACGGGTAGTTTCCAAAAAAAAAAAAGGTTGTCCCTCTTGTTTGACTTGAAACATATAAAGTCATTGGGTACGTCATTTAAGTCTTTGGTTATTGAACAAATCGAAAAAGTATATATGCACCACTATTTCTAGATATTTTAGGATAAGGTAGTCTTACAGTTGAGCAAACTTAAAAACTCTTTATTGCATAATTATGCAGTAATATATCAATATTTAATTAATGTACTGTGATATTATCTTCCCAATAAGTTCTGTCGGTCATGGCGGAAATGACTGGTAAGTATTTTTTATTCTTAATTAATAATTCGAGTTTGAATTCTGAATATAGAATAGCTTTTATTAAAGAATACATTACTATCAAAGTAGAATTTCTTGGCATGAACCTAATTTTAATCAAGACCTGATAAATACTAAACACTGACTAAAAATTTATATATAAAAAAAGGAAGATACATATCAATGTTATGAAATATAATATTGTATAGTGGATGTTTATAACTCTTAAAGAAGTTACTTCTACTACTCTTCTCCATTATCCCCACTACTCTTCTCTATTATCCCCCCTACTTCTTACTATTATGGTTGTAACTCGCACGCTTCCATAACCTCCTCCATGATCTTCCCCCATGAGCTCAATAGTTAATACCATGTTCATGGCATCACTTTGTATTACATATATCATCCTATAAATAGAGGGTTTGGACATCACGTTGTACACACTTGAATACATAGAAGAAATAATAATCTCTCTTCTCTTGCTCTCTACATCTTTTGTCTATTTTCTTGTTTTATGTTATTGCGTTGAGCTTAGTTTCTTAACACGTTATCAGCATGAATTGCTATATTCTTCTTATATTTTCTATAAGAGATGAAAGCCTTCCATGAGAGCAACAACCTTGAATCAATTTGGTTGAGCCTATGAAAATCTAGGCATCTTATATGACATATCAATATTTTTGCTTCTATTATACAGGGAGTATCATTTTTCAATTTTTATGAATTTTACAATTAACCTATGCTTTCGAGTTGCAAACAAGAGCATATTCCGATGCTTTGACAGCATCTCCCATATGTACTGCTCCGACAGTTTGCAAGCCAAGATTATGGAACTGTTAATTATTGAGAAGGTTTCTAATCTTATAAAAATAATAAGAATTTTTAAATTTATGTTGTGGTCAAAATAAATTTTGTATTGCTAAGATAGTTTTATTCCCTTTATATTTGATCATGTTGTCGTTGGTGAAAAAGATCAATGTGAACTTTCATTAATGTTCGGAAAAAAAAAATTGATTATAGAAAGTAGTATATCATGATAGGCGCAACGACGAGTCCACTTGGCTTATTATGCTATTGTATGATAATAAGGCATTTAGTTTGATTTGTGGTGCACAATGATGATAAGAGTTGGTTCAAGTCCCAACTCATTATGACATAACATGTCTTTATATGAGTAAGACATTGGGTTTGAATCCCAATGCATCATATTGATTATATAATGATGACTAATGAAAATAATGTATTTTTCATGAAAATAGCCTGAAACTTGTCCCACTTGATTTGCTTCATTCTTGAAGTGAATATTATAGCGGTGCATAATAAGTCTAAATGAAGACAAGTGGTTGACCAATGAACGTGGGTGTACTAAAGACCAAAATAATACAGTCATCATTATGGTAAATGTAAAAAGGAGAACAGTAAGGATTCTCAAAATAATCCTTCAAAGGTAAAGGAATTGTGTATCAATATGGTCTAGAAATATGAGGCACACTCAGACGATTTTAGTCCATTTTTTGAAAGAATGCGACTTGTGATAAGCATTGTAAATGCATGCTCATTCCTGAAAGTGAATGTGAAGATATATATGTGATGAAAAATATGCATAAGAATGTGCTTATGCATGGTTATATAAATATCACAACTCATCTCTAAGGGAGGTTTGAGAGAAATAAAGATAATGAATATTATAATGTGGTTACATGAATATGTTATTAGTCGCGTACTTGTGGTACGCCAAAAAAATATTATGGCATGCCTTATAAAAGGTTATTAAAGACAAACTTAAAGCAAGAATGGTTTTGCTTATGATGACTTCGACCGTGACAATTATTATGATATAATTTTCTCCGTGAAGGAGATATTTACCATATGTATGGTGTGATAAAAGATCTTGTAGTACGAAATCAATTAAGAGCTCTGGAAGAGCGAATTTGTTACTACCCATATTAATGAAATTATTCTTGACATTAATATTGTAGTAAGTCTCAAAAGAAACTTCTTGAGTTTCAAATGTATTAGCCAAAGTGGTTGGCATATTGAGAGCATAAATGAAAGGAAGATTGAATATCTTCATATTACAATAGTCATATCGGGTAAATATGAAAGGTTACACGGCTTTTCTTCTATTTGTACTACAGATGTATAAGCATGATGATGGAATCACATGTCATAGTAAACTAAATGCTTACTGAAACAAATATTAGTTGGCATGACCGGTTGGCCATTCCGGTTCAATTATGATGCAAAAATTCATTGAGAATTCACATTGGCATATATTGAAGAAAAAGAAGGTTCTTCAAGAATTCTCTTGTGCTGTTTATTCTCATGATATACCAGTTAAGGTTGGGATTGAATCCCTTGATTTCTGGAACAAATAGAAGGTGATATATATGGACCCAGTCACCTGCCATGTGGACCGTTTACTATTATATGATTTTAATATATGCATCTATTGGGTGGTCACATGTTCGTTTGTTATCAACTTGCAATTTGGATTTTGTAAGGTTGATTGCTCAAATTATTAGAGCACAGTTCCAGAATATAAATATGATAATTATCTTGGTAATGCTGATTTAAATACAAGTTGGTTTAGCATAAATTATATGCCTCGAATTAAGCTAAACCATTGGTTATGAGAACAAAGATTTCAAATAGAAATTAGTTATGATGTGTATTATTTAATCTACAAGAGCACTTGTATGCATCTAGCTAACAAGTTATGATAACTTCTCCCTATCAGAATTGGTTCAGGGTCAAGAACCAAATAAATTTCATCCAGAAATATAGATGTTCTATATGATTTAATTGTGCCATCACAATGCACAAAGATGTGTTCTAAAAGAAGGTTGGGAAATGTGTTGGTGATCCCAACATTAGGCGGAGAAAATGGGTAGCTGAAAAAGTAATCATGGAATGAATTATTATGAGTGTACTTAGATCCTCGTACAAGAAAATGTGAACTTAAAGTTCAAGTGATAATTCATTTGCAAAATATTTCCAGGCGTGTTTGCTGACCCAAAGCGAAATGTTATATTTCAGCTGCTAATGCTCCAAATAGAATAAAGTCCATGACGGACATAGTCTATGGAACGCATGAAGCGTAATTGACTAATCGTTTCCAAAGATAAAACTCCTTGAAGAAGAAGTGGAGCAAATGATAAAGATGGTCATACTAAGAAGGCAAGTACTATGTAAGAGCACCATGACATAAAACTTTATAAGACCTTATGGAAGAGGCTCAGGTACCTGAAAATAATGAGATCTCGATAAGTTATGTCATTATTGTGTGATGATGGAACCGATGTAAAATGATCATCGATGATATTGTTGATATAATATAGCGCTCAATATTATTAATATTGACGAGGATCTTGAGCTCAAATCTGTCATGGAATTTTGACAGATAAATGATTAGTCAATCAAATCAAAAATACGCAATCAAGATTAACTTAACTTGGAAAACGTGAAGTTTTGGACTGATAGTCCCAACACTCGAAAGTATAAAGCCAGTGGGGTGACACAAGATTTTATATAAATGTCCTGTTTTGATTATATGAAAACATGTTCCCTTGTGGTGGATAAAGTTGCTTTCAGATTTAAACTGTTCTGAAGCATATTAAGGTTCCCGAGAAATTCATTTATAAAGCTTCAGGAAATCCTTATGTGGATTAAAGCAATCATGGCGTATATGATTTATTTTTGTGTCTATTGCAATTGGTGCACTGTGTATCTTGATAGAACCATGAGTATAAAAATATGCTAGCGAGATATAGTTTAAGATCCTGGAATACTATTAGTAATATATTGCAAAAGGAATCCTTGATATAGATTTGTTTATTCTAACAAATGTTAAGGTTTGTTGTTTATGCAAATGAAGGCATTTTCTGAAGTCCGTTCTTCAAACAATCTATTTGTATGTGAGAGTACTGCCATATTATTATTTCACAAGGCACTCAATTGTTGATACTTATTCAAGTCATGTCAATATACTATCAACTGAAAAAGCAAGTGTGATGACCCAAAAGGTCATCTTGTGTAATTTAGCAGAAACTGTGTTCCGAAGCCCCGAAAGCCTCCATTAATCTCACCTCGTCCGAGCGCGTAGCCGGGAAGTTTTTATGTGGAAATGTGTTGAACTGTTGAATTTATGATAATTAATGGAATAAAGTTGACTTTGGTCAATGTTTTTGGTAAACGGACCCGGACTCGCGATTTGACGGTCCAGGAGGGTCCGTAGGAAGATATGGGACCTGGACGTATGCCCGGAATCGAATTCCGAGGTCCCAATCCCGAGAAATAAATTTTTAAAGAAAATTATTTTCTGAAAATAAGAAAGACTTTTGAAAATAAACTTTGATATGAAATCTGTGTTACCGGACCCGTATTATAGTTCCGGAGCCCGAAACAGGTTTAATAAATGTTGTGAGTTATCTGTGAAATTTGGTGTCATTCCGAGTTGTATGGGTCAGTTCGGCACGTTGTTAGCGAAGTCTAGAAAACTTAAAGTTCCTAAGTTTGGTTCTTGAGGTTTGGGGGTGTGATTTTGAGTTTTAGTGTTATTTTGGGTGTTCCAAAGGCTCTAGCGAGTCCGTATTATGATTTGGGACTCGTTGTATATTTGGACTAGGGGCTCTGGTGGGCCCAGGTGCCTTCCGGGCACCTAACGGGGCTAAAAACCAGCAAAACCTAGTTGCTGGTGCACCTGTTCTGGTGTGACCGCAGGTGCGGTTGCCCAGTCGCAGGTGTGGGACCGCTCCTGCGGTCCCCAGCATAGCAGGTGCGATCACCCAATGTCCTGGCCAATTATCGCAGGTGCGGTCTCCACTCCGCAGGCGCGGGCCCAGGCTCCCAAGCCCATTTTCGCAGGTGCGAGATTTTTCTCGCAGGTGCGATACCGCAGGTGAGGTCCTCGATCCGCAGGTGCGAAAACACTGTCCAGGCAGTGTATTTTTATACACGGGTTTTAAACCCATTTTCTCACTTTCCTTCTTCTTCCTTGGGTGATTTTCCTCCATTGTTAAGGGCTAACAACCTGGTCTTCTAAGGTAAGTGAACTCTACTCAAAATTGCCTTCATGCATGGATTTCTAGCTTAATTAACTACATAAATTAGTGCAAAAATCAAGAATTTGGGTAGTAACCTCGAATGTGTGATAATTCGAGAAACTTTTCTGTGAATTGGCTATGAAATCAAGTAAGAATCGTATATTAATGATCCTTAGGCTTTGGGTGAGTGTTCCCTTCGAGAATTATTGGAATCCTCGCGAGCGGGCCCGGGGTCGAATTTTGGTATTTTGGGAAGAATGCTAGGGAGTGGATAATTAGGCCATGGGATCGATTTATTGAGTCATTATTGATATACTTAAGTTGGTTATGTCTAGATATTGTTGTTCCGTAGTCGAATTCAAAAGGAAAGGCGGTGTTAGAGGCTTGAATGCTATTTTTGGACCCGAGGTAAGTGTCTTGCCTAACTTTGGTGAGAGAATAGGTATCACATGCTATGTGCTAAGTGTTTATCATGTCCAATGCATAGGTGAGGTGACGAGTACCTATGTATTGTGTGTCAAGCATGCCCGTGAGTCCATTTTTTATGAAATTCTTGTCCTTACTTCCATATTCATTATATTATAAATTTATCTCTACTTGGAAGTTGATTGTTGTTGAAAATCCTCGTTGATGAACTTGTGATGTAATGGTCCTATTGAGGACCCAACTGTAAAGGATATACTTGAAAAGGTTGGTTATAGCTGAGACCCTTGCCGGGCAATTTGTTATGATAATGACTGATATTTTCCCCTTGCCGGGTGATCATGATTTGTGATTCCACTATGCTACATTTGTTGCCATTTTGATAATTGTCATTGAATTGGTAAGGAAGAGGGTAAAGCACGAAGGGTGATGCTGTGCCATGATTTACATTGATTACATCATACATTGCATAGTGAGGAAGAGCGTAAAAGCACGAAGGGTGATGTCGTGCCATGATTTACATTTAAAATCACGAAGGTTGATGTCGTTCCATGATTTATATTTAAAGCATGAAGGTTGATGTCGTGCCATGATTACATTGCCGTACATGATACATTGCATCGTGAGGAAGAGAGTAAAATCACGAAGGGTGATGCCATGCCATGATTCATGTTATCTTACATCGTACATTGCATTGTGAGGAAGAGAGTAAAAGCACGAAGGGTGATGTCGTGCCATTAATTACATTTCTGGAATTATATTTGTTTCATTAGCATATTTTTGATAAATTGCCTTCTTGTCTGTTCCTATGTGCTTAATTAACTGCTCTATCTCACCTGTTACCCCATTGTCTGTTCCCGTATTCCCCTACGTAATTGTTTATCCCTTGTTTTGTTGTTCCACGATATATGTTGTAGAATAAGACAGGTTAACATTTGTTGTCAAGTCTAGCCTCGTCACTACTTCGGTCGAGGTTAGGCTCGGCACTTACTCAGTACATGGGGTCGGTTGTACTGATGCTACACTGCACATCTTATTGTTGTGCGGATTCCGCACTCGGACCCAGTGGACAGCGTTGAGGGAGTCTCCTTCAGTTCACCTTAGAGGCTTCAAGGTATACTCGCTGGCATTCGTGGGCCTTGGTGTCTCTCCTATCTCTAGTTCTTCATTTCTGTCTTGTTTTTCCTCTAGTTTTCAGAGACAATCATGTATTTCCTTTCAGAATTTTTATTCAGCACTCCTATAGACAGTTCGTGAGTTTGTGACTCCAGGTTTTGAAAAATTATTGCGACGTTGTATTATGTTGTCTTTACTTAGCTTTGAAACTTTATCTATTTCCGATGTTAAGTTGTGAACTGTTTTTAGCTTATTCTGTTAATTCGGTGTTATCATGTTAGTTTAACTGTACACGTTGGCTTGTCTAGCGGGTTTAATGTTAGGCCCAAAGGTGGAATTTCGGGGCGTGACAGCAAGTGACTCAACACACAACAAATATGTGACTTTTCATTGAAGAGAAGATTCCAATAATAGTGAAGGCGATGATATTTGTTTATCTCAATTGGAAGAAGGATATATTAAAGGAGACAGAATAAAGCATATGTTTCGCAAAGTTCTTTATCAGATACAATTTTCAGCGAGCGGTTAAATAGATGTTCGACAAATTTGTTCGCTTGATAATTTGGTGTTCTGTTCCGTGAAACATAAGCAACCTCAACATTTAAGAAGTTGGTATACAAGATCGGAACACGTCATCTCGGAGAAATAAATTGATGTTTTCATCAGGGGGAGACAAATACGCGCTGTACTTTTTTTCCCTTTGCTAAAATTTTATCTCACTGGGTTTTTCTTGCAAGGTTTTTAATGAGGCAGCAAATAATGTGTATTACAAGATATGTGTATTCTCTTTCCTTCACTAAGATTTTTTCCCACAGGATTTTTTCTTAGTAAGGTTTTAACGAGGCACATTATCTATAACCTCCTCCATGATCTTCCCCCATGAGCTCAATAGTTAATACCATGTTCATGGCATCACTTTGTATTACATATATCATCCTATAAATAGAGGGTTTGGACATCACATTGGACACACTTGAATACATAGAAGAAATAATAATCCCTCTTCTCTTGCTCTCTACATCTTTTGTCTATTTTCTTATTTTATGTTATTGCTTTGAGCTTAGTTTTTTAACAATCAAGTTTTACTTTAAGTTATTTTAATTTAATATTCTTTCATATTGTTGCCATACATCTTTGTTTTTAGTTTTGGTTTGTAAGGCCGCTAAGCTAAGTGCTTTAGGCTCTCAATTTTTTAGGACCGATCCGTTTAGCCCACAAGTTCACATGGGCCGTGGGTTCAATCCGGTTCCGGATCAGGCCCGGCTCACCTGCCAGGCTTAATACAGACACGTATTTACTTGTTGAGTGGCGTGGCGTCTGTGAATGCAATTTGTGAAAGGCAAAAAATGAAAAGTCTTTGATAAGTCAATTCATAAGTGACTGTTTGACATCTTCTGCTGCATTATCTGTTTCTTCACTCATGTTTTAATTTGTAGGCCAGCTAAACCTTGCACGTGGTTTGACTCTTCCCATTCTCTATGAAATACTTTGTGATCTTAAATTAAAATATATATAAAATATTTTTTATGGCCTAAAAGGTCTTGACACAAAGTTTAAGGAAAAAAAAATTTTTAAAATATATAATCCCAAAAAAATAGAATTTAAATTTATGCTTTGAGAATAAGCGTGAGTTCAACTCTTCAAGAGAGGGTAGCGATGATTTAAAATTTATAGATTTGAGATTCTACTCCTTGTAAGCTACGAGGTTTTAAATTAATAATTTTTACATATTTAACAAATTTCTTATAAAATAAATACATAATTTGAACTAAAACTATTGCGTTCAGCCGAACACATAACTTAAACTCTAGCTTCTCCCATTTTTCAAGACTCTCTTCATTCTCTTTACCGGCCACTTGTACACCGGGTTTCTTCGTATCCAAGGGCGGAAGGAGGGTAGAACCTATGAGTTCGACCGAACACAGTAGCTTTCATCCAAATTATGTATTTGTCTTAAAAGATATATTGAATATTAATAAATTTAGAATTTATTAACTTAAAAGATTTAAAATATTGAACTCATAAATTTTAAATTATGGCTTTGCCTCTATTTTGTATCCATTGGTCCACAACAATTAAGCACCCCGGGGCCCGGGGTACATTATCCTTCACACCTTCAAGTAGTACCCTTCCCTTAAATTATTTATGCATTCAAATCTTACTATAAATAGAACCCAAGATTACATCAGTTTCTTCATCCCTTAATTTCATAAGTATCATAACCAAGCTTTGAACAAAAAAAAAAACATGGGTTCAAAGGCATTTCTGTTTCTTGGCCTTTGTTTGGCTGTTTTTTTTCTGATAAGCTCTGAGGTTGTAGCTGCAGAATTGGCTGAGACTTCCAACTGTAAGCTTACTTTCATTTGCTCCCATTGTAATTTTATTCTGAAAAATTTTGTACACATTGATGTCTTATATTGACTGGATAGGAAGTTAATGTAAGTAAAACGTTTGAATCTTGTGATTTTTTTTACTAAAGTTGTATAAAAACATTCTAAAAATATCCTAGGAATCTTGTTATCTTAAAATGTCTTATATAAGGAAAATCATAACGGGTAAAAGAATGATGGAACTTAAAACTTATTTATTGAGTAAATATAGAAAGAGATATTTGAAAATGTTTGGACATGAATACTTGGAGCCGTTTTTTAATTTCTGTGAGTGAATTGATGTGAAAATTTTGAAAATAACTTGTTGGTTTTCAAATTATGAAAAATTTCAAAACTCAATTCAAGTGAAATTTGAAATTTTCATGGCCAAACATTAGTTTTGGGGAAAAATATTTTTATGGCCAAAGGGACCATGTTTTAATTTTCACAATTGATGCAGCAAAGAAATCAGAGAACGAGAATGAGGTACACGTTGATGGACGTAGCGGATACAATGGCGTTGGCAATGATGGATATTATGGTGGTGGCCGTGGTGGTTATAAACGTAGAGGATGCCACTATGGTTGCTGCAGGAAAGGTTACAATGGTTGTAAAAGGTGTTGTTCCTATGCAGGTGAGGCCATGGATAAAGTTACTGAAGTCGAGCCTCACAACTGATCATGATATGTAAAGAGTTTAAGTTATATATATCGTTAGTATATATAACTTTGTACGTACTATGTAGTGACAAGATGTAATAATCTTGCTACTTTAGACCTTGTAACAAGTATGAATAAAGCCATTCGGTTCTTATGGATGGTTGGTCATGTAATGTTTTTGTTTTGTTGTACAATATATTGTGATAATATGTTTCCATATTGTTTATTTCTTCATATTTTAGAGTAAAGGTTTTTCTTCTATTTTATGAGTTCTACACTTCTCTTTTAATTTCGCCCGTCAATTTACAATTCAAGTAGAGATTGAGCTACAATATAGCTTAATTTTGGCCCAAATTCGATATATTTATTGTAAGAAAATTATTAAATATATACAAACTATTAATATAAAATAAAATAACTTAAAGAGACTAAACATCTCGAACCCATAAAATTTTAAATTCTAGCATCACCCTAAACATACAAACCACTCTAAATTATCAAAAAGGGAGAAATAAGCAGATCCGCTACTTAAGTGCGGAGAATAATAAGAAAAAAGCTAGGAGTATACTAAACGGCGCAATCATATTATTTGCAGATTCTTCTACAAAATTTATCAAATTGAGCAATAAAAGTTTCACGTACTTTAGTTAGTGTCTGTTCCTGAAACTTTTCTCCAAGCTGTCTTTGTAATATTGTTGTTTTGTCAAAAAAGTATTAACCTTTTCTTTAAACGAATTGATAAATAAGATAAGAGGTGAATCCTAGTTAAATTTAATGACGGTTAGATCCGGAAGTTTGATAAGTAAGTGAAAATAAATTATGCACCGCTATGGTAAATACAAGCCAATCGTGTGCAATGATTATCGATGGATGTATCTAGAGATATACGGAGTAAATGCATATAATGATAGTAAATATAATAAAGAGGAATACATCACCCAAAGATTAAATGACTTGGGCCAATTTTCCCTCTGTCAACAATGTGGATAAGTATGAAATGTGATTGAACACGTGATCCTTGAATCCTGTAGACGAAAAAGATATTCTATACCTATGAGATCGAGGGAAAAGACAAGCTTGGTATATTCTCATTAGTCAACCTTACAAGTGTGTTTTTCTCAGAAAGTTTCAAGATCCCTTTTTGTTCTTTTTCTCTTCATATTTATAGGGAATATTCTTTAGAAACTCTAAAAAGTACAACCAAAGGAATATTCAAATAGAATATTCCCTTTCCCTACCCTGAACTCATCTTATCGTTACTTTCTTACAACCTCTACCCGACCACAATGTCAGCTTCTTCTGAAAGGAGGGGGACCTTCGTCAGAAGGCCACGATCGGCTTAAGATTCGACCTCGACCAATGAGGCTATCAAATCCAATCCAAATATTGACCAATACAGTTAGTCCCTCCACTTATCGAGGTTGTGGTCTTCGACATCCTCGATGAATGGACATTGCATGTGCTCGTTATGAGAGAAATTTGGTCGTGACAGTGGGATCAGATCGGTCGAAATCTAGCTGTCGGTTACCCACAAGGCTGCGGTTGGCGTAGGTGACACTGGGTGTTGTCATCGTCACGCACGCCATCATTGCGCATCTTCCCGATGCAGAGTCTGCACTGTTGGTGCTTCGATTTTGGTGCTGCTGAAAGCTTTTTTGCCTCGATTTTGACGCCACCCAACCCTATAAATAGAAGAGAGGGGTTTCTCATTAGAAATTTTCACGACTTCCTTCTTCTTAGGAATACGTTTTTCCTGTGATTTTCTCCCCTATTTCTTGCCTTTGATTTCCAGTTTCTTTCCCAGTCGCCACCCTCTTTCTCCCATCTTCGTTGCATGCATATTACATTATCGGTATGCCAACTTCTCCTTACAACCATGATGAATTTTCCGATGCTACTCCTTTATCGGTCGCCATTTCTCCTGTTAGGGGGGAGCCCATGGTCGAAGGAGACGACAACTTTCCCACCGTTGAGGAGGTGGTTCCAAGAAATTCCACGGTCAGGAATGATTTTCCTAAAGAACCCGCTCCCGCTCTTGTACCTAAACTTTCTGAGTCAGGACCAGATGAATTGGCTGATATACGCTCCAAATACCGCATCCATCCTGATGTCGAAATTGTCCCAGCGAGGGGCGATATAATTCAGGTTCATCGGCCAGGGTTCTGTGCCTTTTACGCTAATCCTTTCGTGATTGGTTACACCCTTCCTCTCCCTTGATTAGCTGAGGAGTCTGGTGCTTCTACGGCGTTTACCCGGCACAGCTCTCCCCCTACTTATATATGGTCTTCCTGATGTTGGCTAAGTATGCGGAACTGGCCGGTTGTGAGGTCGACCTCCGCCATTTTCTCCACCTGTTCTCGTGTACCTTCTTTAGAGGCACCCTGATATATTTAAGGCATCGAAACGAAGGGATAGGTAGCCGGGATGGATGATAAGGAAAGTCGACTATTCTGGCGCAAATATTTCTTCTTTAGAACCGAATATATAGTGGCGGACCTAGCTGGGTTTCCTGAGAAGTGGAATTACAGTCATAAGTATCTCCTCGTACCGTCTTCTATTCTTTCTTCGATTTTTCTTTTCTTTTCGGTCTTCGACCCGTTCACTGTTTCCTTGTTTTCAGCTGTGAGGCGTTTTCCTTCTCTTGTCTTGGATATTGAGGATTGGGTAACTCGTTTGTTTCCCCACACCGCAGGAATTCACGATTGGGCGTCTTTTCACGAGCGCTACAGGCCTAGGATCTCGTCTCGTAAGTATTCCTATTCTCCGGCTTGGTTTTGTCCTTTTCCGTTTTATGACTTGACTTCCTGTTGGTGTTAGGTCAACGAATTTCCAAAAAGAGGAAGGCTCCCGCTCTTTCCTTTCGCCAGAAGATGACCTCGTCTGTGATGGAGTTCGCTCTAGTCAAGTCTGTACGAGGTCAGGCTCAAGCTCCACGGGTAAGGGAGCCCGCCGCTCTGGCCGTTACCATCCCAAACGAGGACTCATCCCATCAGGTTTTCCTTCTTGCCGATAAGTCATCCCGTGGCGAAGAGTCATCACCGAGGAAGAGGCGGAGGGTAGAATAGGAAGGCCGTTGTGGAAAAATCAGAGAAAGCCATGGCTCCTACGGCGGGGTCAGAATCGTTACCAGCTGTGGAGGCGGTTATCGCGACGGGTGCCATTATGGGAGAAAGGCATTCTAGGGTCGAGGAGTTAATAGTGGCGAAGAGCTCATACGGACTGTTGAAGGTGGTTCCTCAACGGCAGCTGTAAGAAGTGGCGGGGTCCTCATAGGGGACATCGACTCCAGTTATAACATCGAACCCGAGGAGGTACGGTCTTCAACCGAGAGGGATACTCGTGTGGAGATATGGAAGGAAGTTCCTAATCGGCACATAATCATTCCTGTGGATTATAACTTCTTAGTCGACTCAGAGTGCGTGGTGCCCTCTTTTGCTCCCTTGTGTGCGGAGGCGGAGAACAGGACGTTGCGTACACTGAACGATTACCGACATTTCTCTAGGCATATCGGGCATGGCTTTGCGGGTGATTTCCCACTTCTTCTAAGTTTTTGGGTGTTTCGTTGATATCATTTTACTTTGGCTGATTTGTCTGTTTTTGCTCACCACACTCTCATCCTAGAGATCGAGCGCTACCATCGAGAGGAGGAGAAGGTCGTTCTCTATAGAAGTATGGATTCCAAGTATAGAGAGTATTGTTTCAAGTATATAGGAAGATGGTCAGGAGTGTCGGTGAGGACGAATAGATTCGGGAGCTGCGTGATGAGATTGAGAAGAAGGACGAAGAGCTGAAAGAGAAGGACGAGGAGATCATGAAGGCTATTAGCCGATGCAGTGTGTTGGAGAAGATATTGAGGTCTAAGAAAGATGAGCTTGAACTGAGTAAGGGGATGATGGCCGAAAATGCAGATCTTCAGGCGCGGGTGGCATCCTTGAAGGTCGAGCTCGAGCAGAGCGAGGCAAGGGCCACCGACTTGAGGGCTGAATTGGGTGCTAGGGTCGTGGAGCTGAATCTAGATGAGAGGACCAAGATGGGCTCGGTAGCGGAAGCGGCAGCTTTGGCGGGTACCCTACGCGTTTGTAGGTCAAAGTGGGCCAGTGAGGCAGAGACATCAGCGCTTAAGGTGGCGAGGTTGGAGGAGCAGGTTGAGAATTTAGAGAGGGAGTTATATGGGTTAAATGAGTAGATTGTCCTCCTGAAGGCAGATAAAGAACATCCTGCTCGACCGTCTACTTCTCAAGCTTCTTCCGAAACGAATGTACCACGGGAATTATATGAGATGTGGGTTCATGCTGAGGCTCAGCTTGACGTGTACAAGTCTTTAAGGGCTGCTGGGAAGGTTTCTGAAGAGGAGCTTACCGGCGTTCGTGTCAAGGCGCGGGCAGCTCGTTAAGCTTGCGGTTATGCGCCCGGCACGCCTGGTGGGGACGATGATGATGATGTCGTGGACGGGCTTGACTCTGATCCTTGGTACGACGAGGAGTATGCTGATGGTGATGATGCAGCATATAGCCTTTGTACTTAAATTTTTGGCTATTTTTCTATTTTATGAGGGCGTACTCGAGCCCTTTGTAAAGAAAATAAGTGTTGTAGCCCAATCAATTGAAATGGAATGGTTACCTTTTGCTATATGTTTTCGGATTCACGCTTTCTTATTGTGTTTGTTTTCTTTTTGCTGTGATGTTGATTTTGGGGAGACTGAGCATGGAGTAACTCGAGTGAGGTCGAATTCTATAATGATTCGAGTGAGGTTGAAGTCAAAGTAATCCGAGCGAGGTCGAATGTTATAAGGATTCGAGCGAGGTAGAATTTTATAGTAATTCGAGCGGGATCGAATGTTATGGTAATTCGAGTGGGGTCGAATGTTATGGTAGTTTGAACAAGGTCGAGTGTTATAATAATTCGAGCGGTGTCGAATTTTATAGTAATTCGAGCGGGGTTGAATGTTATGATAATTCGAGCGAGGTCGAATGTTATAATAATTCGAGTGGGGTCGAATGTTATAGTAATTCGAGCGGGGTCGAATGTTATAGTTTCGAGCGGGTTCGAATGTTATGGAGAGTGAGGTCGAATGTTATAATAATTCGAGGGGTCAAATGTTATAGTAATTCGAGCGAGGTCGAAATGTTATGGAGAGCGAGGTCGAATGTTATGGTAATTCGAGCGAGGTTGAATGTTATAATGATTCGAGCAAGGTCGAATGTTATAATAATTCAAGCGAGGTCGAATATTATAATGATTCGAGCAAGGTCGAACGTTATAATAATTCAAGAGGGGTCGAATTTTATAGTAATTCAAGCGGGGTCGAATGTTATGGTGATTCAAGCGGGGTCGAATGTTATAATAATTCGAGCGGGGTTGAATGTTATAGTAATTCGAGGGGGTCAAATGTTATAATAATTCGAGCAAGGTCGAATGTTATAATAATTCGAGCGAGGTCGAATGTTATAGTAATTCGAGCGAGGTCGAATTTTATGGTAATTCGAGCGAGGTCAAATTTTATGGTAATTAGAGCGAGGTCAAATGTTGAGTGTGGAGTATAGAACGATTTGGAGTTGTCGAAAAAGTGATGCATGTTGCTTTGTTTATTCATTTCATTGGAGAATATTACATCAGTTTGTTCGATACATATATTTGATAAGTTCCCGTCTACTTAGTTCTTTAATCGTTCTGCCTGGAGTAGCCGATAGGCAGAGCGATGAATAACGTACTTGAACTTCGAGACGTCCCCTTCATCGCCTCGTTAAAAACCTCCTCGATAAAACCCAGCTGTGGATAAAACCCGAGTGAGGGAAAATAGTACGACTTGGAGGATGTCTGTTTTCAGAAGTTGAAGTATTTGAGGTGAACGACGTTCCAATTGTTTGGCAGCGGCTTTCCCTCCATTGTTTCTAGCTGGAATGACCCTTTGTTAGCTTCTGTTGTGATTTTGTACGGTCCGTCCCAGTTGGTTCCTAGTTTGCCTTCTCTTGGGTCTTTTCTTGCCTGTGTTTTGGCCTTGAGTATGTAGTCCTCGACTTTGAGTGGTCGGACTTTGGTCTTTTTGTTGTAGTACTGTTCCGCTTGCTGCTTTTGGGATATCATTCTTATGTAGGCCATATCTCTTCGTTTATATACTTCGTCGAGGTCTTGCCTTCCGTTGTCGTCGTGTTTGCTCCGCTCTCATTAGAGTATCTCAGGATTGGCTCTCCGACTTCTACTGGTATAACTGCATCAGTCCCATAGACCAATGAGTATGGAGTTTCTCCTGTGCTTGTTTTTGGCGTGGTGCGGTATGCCCATAGTACTTCTAGTAGTAGTTCTGGCCACAGTCCCTTGGCGTCTTCGAGTTTCTTTTTCATGATGTTTAATATTGTTTTGTTGGAGGATTCGGCTTGGCCGTTTCCTTCAGGATGATATGGCATGGAGAATATTCGCTTAATGTGCCATTTTTCAAAAAATCCGGCGGTCTTTTTCCGGTGAACTATGATCCGTTATCACAGCTGATCTTCTTGGGGATGCCGAAGCGGCATATAATGTCTCCCCATATGAATGTGATGACTTTTTGTTCACGTATTTGGGCGAATGCACTTGCTTATACCCATTTGGAAAAATAGTCAGTTAAAACCAAAAGAAAACGTACATTACCTCGTCCTGCTGGAAGTGGTCCCACTATGTCCATTCCCCATTGGATGAGGGCGATGTGACTGAGTGGAGGTGCTCGCCCGCTTGGTGTATCATGGGAACGTATTTCTGGAATTGTTCGCATTTTTGACGAAGTCAGTGGCTTCTTTCTTCATGGTGGGCCAATAATAACCTGCTCGTATGAGGCATCGCACGAGGGCTCGGTTACCGGTATGGGCACCACAATGGACCTCGTGTACTTCTTCAAGGATGCGTCTTGTTTGGTTGGGTCCTAGGAATTTTGCTAAGGGGCCGCCAAACGTCCTTTTGTATAAGTCGCTGTCGATGATGTTGTACCTGGCCGCCTGCATTCGAAGCCTTTTGGCTTCTTTCTTGTCTGCTGGAAGTGTTCCTTCCTGCAAGTATGTTATAATACGGTTGTTCCAATCCCAATTTAAGTTTATAGAGTGTACCTCAAGTCGGTCTATTGACGAGTGGAGTAGGGGTGACCATGTTCTCCTTTTATTTATGCTTTTCATTGCTGCTGCTAATTTAGCGAGGCCGTCTGCCTCGATGTTTTGAGCTCGAGGTACTTATTGAATTGGCATTCGTCGAATTCAGGTAGCAGTTTATGAATTTATGCTTGGTACTTTTGTATCCTTTGCTCCTTGATTTGGTAAGTCCTTGTGACTTGGTTAGCGACGAGTTGTGAGTCGCATTATAGGATGACTCGTCGTGCTCCGTACTTGAGAGCTAGTTTTAGTCCTGCAATTACAGCCTCGTACTCGGCCTCATTGTTAGTCATATCGGAGCATCGTATGAGCTGGTGGATGACTTCGCCTGTTGGGACCTCAAGTACGAGTCCCAGTCCAGAAACTGACGCATTAGAAGCACCATCGGTGTATAAGACCCATAGGTAGGGTAAGTTGGGAGCAGTACGAGAGGTTTCCTGCTCGACTTCAGGAATTATCTTGGTGCTGAAGTCAGCGACGAAGTCTGCTAGTACTTGCGACTTTATCGCTGTTCGCGGCTAATATGTGATATCGTGCTCGCTCAGTTCGATGGCCTATTTGGCCAGTCTCCCCGATAGTTCAGGCTTATGTAGAATGCTTCTTAGGGGGAAGGTCGTGACCACCGATATGGGGTGACATTGAAAATAGTGTCTGACCAGGGTCTTGCTAATATAATAAATTCGAGATTGCGTACCTTTGTTTTCACGGACCAGCACTGCACTTACCGCTACTTCTTATACGGCCAAGTATATCAGGAGCCGTTCGCCGGGTTCTGCTTTGGCGAGCAGTGGAGGCAATGACAAATATGCCTTTAGTTCCCTTAAGGCCTCGATACATTCTGAGTTCCACTGGAGACCGTTGTCTTTCTTGAGTACGTTCAAAAATTTGTGGCACCTATCGGAGGATCGTGAGATGAATCTCGACAGGGCGGCTATACGGTCGGTCAGGTTTTGCACCTATTTCTTGCTGGTTAGTACTTCGGGTATTCCTTCGATAGATTTTATTTGGTCGGGGTTAACCTCGATGCCCCTTTGTGACACCAGAAAGCCGAGGAACTTGCCTGAAGTTATGCCGAAAGAACACTTTTCGGGGTTTAGCTTCATACCATAACGCCTCAGTATATCGAAGGCTTCTTTCATGTGGTCGATATGATCCTCTTTCCTTTATGATTTGACCAGCATATCGTCTATGTATACTTCCATTGTTTTGCCGAGCTGGTTCTTGAACATCTTTGTGACCAGCCTTTGATAGGTCGCTCCTGCGTTTTTCAACCCAAATGGCATGGCTCTATAGCAGTACGTCCCCTGATGAGTTATTAAAGTGGTCTTTTCCTAGTCATCCTCCTCCATGAGGATTTGGTTGTATCTCGAATAGGCGTCCAGGAAGCTGAGCATCTCGTGCCCCGCTGTTTTGTCGATGAGTTGGTCAATGTGCGGCAACGGAAAAGAGTCCTTTGGGCATGCTTTGTTTAGGCCTGTTAAGTCCACGCACATGCACCATTTCCCATTTTTCTTCTTTACCATGACTACATTGGTGACCCATTGAGTGTATTTGGAGTCTGATGGGGCCATTGGCGAGTAATTTATCCATCTCTTCACGGACGGCCTCGTTGATTGCCGCATTGAATTTTCTTCTCATTTGTCGTACTGGTGGGTAGAATGGGTCTACATTCAATTTGTGTGTGCCGATGTCCTTCGGGATACCCGACATATCTGCATGGGAAAAAGTGAATAGATCTGCATTGTCAGTTAAAAACTTATGAAATTTACCTGGTTCGGTGAGTTTATGGCCGATGTAAGCCTTTTTGCTGATATCTCTTTTATCTATTTGGACGGGGTCGAGGTCTTAATACGTTGACCCCGTGGCCTCCACGATGTCGGGATCCTTGATGACATCGCTTTGTTCGTCGGGTTTGGGCCCCGACTTTGGTAATTTCTATGCTTCTGAACCCGCTCCTTTTAACTATTGAGTGTATGTACAGTCTCAAGCGATGCGATAGCATTCTTGGGCCGTGTGTTGTTCGCCCTGAATGTTGAATATCCCCCATGGAGTAGGGAACTTGAACACTTGATACAAGCTGGATGGGACGGCTCTCATGGCGTGTATCCAAGGCCGTCCTATGATGGCGTTGTAAGTTGTATCCTGGTTCATGATATGGAGCGTTATCTCTAGGGTTACACCCCTGGCTAGGACGGGTAGCATTATTTCTCCTGAGATTCACTCAACTGCATTGTTAAAACCTGTCAGTGTTATGCAACGTGGTACTATCTTGTCCTCAAGTCTCAGTATCCAAAATTTGTAGGGTAATAACAAGAGCATCTAAGTGAGGGAAAGTCAAACCGTGGGTATCTGACTTATCAAAGATGATACTGTTACTGCTTTAGCTTATGCGTGGTGGTGAAATTCACGTGATTGAATGCGACTTCGTCACCCCCGTCGATGATCATTTGGATGGTGCAGGATGGAGAGGGTGGATTTAGAGGGCCTTGGTCTTGTTCTCGTCCACGATCGAAGTTGACTCTTCCTCAGTCGCTCATCAGCTCTTTTAGGTGTCCTTAGTTGAGCATGTTTACCACTTCTTGTCGCAAAGCTATGCAGTCTTGGGTCTTGTGCCCTCACTCCTGGTGGAACTCGCAAAGAGCGTTCGACCTTCTGGTATTTGGGTCGGACTTCATCTTTTGCGGCCATTTCACCTTCGGGTCAAGCTTCTCCAGTGCGTACACTATTTCTGAATGGAAAACATAGAAATTGTGAGTAGATAGGACTGGAGGCATACCTTTTTCGTTTCATTGAGTCCCTATGTTTTGCCTGGACGGCCCTTCTGTATGGCGAGGAGATGGTGGGATAGCCGCTCTGACGTATGGTTGGTGCCTGTCCTGGTTGGGACGTGGACCTGAGTGGTCTCTTCGGCTATCATTGCGATGGTCTCTCCTCGAGTCTGTTTGTACTGACGTTAGCCATTGGGTTGGGCCGTTGAGGTCGTCCTCGTCTGCTCTCACCTTGGTGCAATAAGCTTTGTGAATTTATTCCCAAGTGGTGGGGGGATATTTCATAAGTCTGCTTAATAATTTTTTGGTCGCCCTCGACCCATTCCTGTTCAACCCATTCTGGAAAGCTGCCATAGCCATTCCTTCTGATACGTTTGGCAAGCTCATTCTAACTCTGTTGAATCAGGCGAGGAAGTCCCTGAGTCCTTTGTCATGTGATTGTTTAACGACGAATATATCGTTCACTCTAGCCTCCGCCTTTTTAGTCCCTGCGTGGGCGGTTACAAACTTGTCGGCCATTTCCTCGAACGTTGCTATTGACCGTGCTGGTAGATTTGAATAACATGTTAAGGCTCCTCCCGTTAGGGTTTCACCAAATTTTTTCAGCAATAGCAACGGTACTTGTTCCTTTGAGAGGTTGTTACCCTTCACTGCTGTGACGTAATGGATGATGTGATCTTTGGGATCTGTTGTTGTAGACATGTAATTTTTGACCCTCTACGGAATTTTACACATATCAGCCTTTTAATATTTGGTTTAGGACTAATATCGTTATTTTAACTAGTTTTTACTTTATTTAATCACAAAAACTAAAATTACAAAAATAGTTTCATTAATGTTTTGTAGTCATACTATTTTTCTAGGATTTTTATTTTTATATAATATTTGAAAATACCAAAAAATTTATTTTAAATATAATAGTTTATTAAGTGTTATTTTATATTTTTCTTATAAGTATTTTAGAAGTAATTTCTAGGCCCAATTTTGTATATTAAGAGCCCAATTTAAACCTAGGCCCACATTTTATTTCACCCTAATATATAAACATATGCTTCTTCAATCTTCAAGACTAGACATTAGAAGAGACCTTCCCCATCAGCCGTTTCGCATACAAAAACATTCCCCCCGCCTCTATCGCCACTGAGTCGCCCATATCCGCCTCCCTGTGTCATCTCCCTCACCTCGCCTCACAAAAATCATATCGACTCCTTGATTTACCTAGAAAACAGTCGTAGCCCCTTTTCAGTCTCAAATTTTCTCTAAAAGAAGATTGAGAGAACATCAGTCGCGCCCCTTATTCATCTCTGTCGCCGCTGGAAACTGTTGGTCGGCCGGATCCAGTAGGTTATCGGGACCTCATTATTCTCCCTTCCACCTCTCCTCCTTCTTCACCCTATCCCATTGCCCACGTTGCCCACATCGTTCCTGTTTCGGTTTCCCTGTTGTTGCCGAATTCGACCACCAGCTGGCGAGTGATACTGGTGACTTTGACGGCTGTTATTTCGTCGGAAATGGCTGCTAATGGCCAACCACCAACAGCTTTCAAACTCCATAAACACAGTAGTTTGGTATTTCTCACTGTCGATTGAGCTTCGGTTGCACGGTTCCCATCTCGAGTCAATTTTTGGGTTCTACTGCGTTTGGTGGTTTTCTCCTTCAATTTATCCATGGTTGCCGTACTAGTTTCAGCCGAAGACTCTGTTTAACTGAAATGATTTGCTCATAGAGGTCTGTTCCTATCTTATTCTTTTATCCTTGATTTTTTCCTATATGATGTTTCAATGATGAATTTGTGATTTTCTGACTTGAAATTGTTTGATGCGATTATGAAATGAATGCCTTTTAAACTCATGTTTCAATTACGTTCAATAAATTTGAAATGGGAGTGCAGACGGGTTCTGGGGTTTGGGTACTGCAAATTGAAAAGAAAGATTTGAGCTATGTAGGTAATTAATGGCATTCGGGCTTCAGTTGTTTCTAATTGTTATTATTTATTCTATTGAATTGATAGGAGCATGCTTAATCCGGTCTCAACCGGGTAGGCAATTTTTAGGATTTTTCTACGTTCGCGTGACATAATTACGGGCTCCAAGCTAAGACCGAAGTATGTGTTCGTGCAACTTTCGACCAAATAGTCTTAATAATAAAATTTTATTAATTGTGTACACATTCGCGTGACACGAGTACGTTTTTAAAAATGAATATTCGTAGAAAATGCTTTAGGCAACTTAATATATCATCGTGATTTTGTACACGTTCGCGTGACATAATTACGATTTTTCAAAATAAATCAAGGTACGCGTTCGCGCGACTTTGACCAAGCTTTTATTAAATAATTAAGCGTCATAAATTGTGTACACGTATATGTGACATGATTTAAGCGCCGATTTTCAAAATAAAAACAAGGATTTTGAGCAAAAAAAAATTTAAAAATAAAATAAGTGTTGCAAATTGTGTACACATACGCGTGACATGATTCTTGATGCGCCAAACTAAACGAGTATACGTACGCGTAACTCGTCTTAAGATTTTTTTTTTAAATATGAATAATCGAATAATTAAAAGCGGTAAAGGATAAATACACATAGGTCCTAAATATGAGTAATTAGATCAAATAAGCCAAGTATGAATCATTAAGCGACCGTGCTAGAACCACGGAATTCGGGAGTGCCTAACACCTTCTTCCGGGTTAACAAAATTCCTTACCCGGTCTTCTGGTTCACATATTTTTAACGGAGTCAAATTTTCTCGATTCGAGATTTAAAATAAATCGGTAACTTGGGACACCATAAAAATTATCCCAAGTGGCGACTCTGAAATAAGTAAATAATCCCAATTCGATTATGTCACTTAAACTGGAAAAACTCTTTTATCCCACCCTTTCGAGAAAAAGGAGATGTGATAGCTCTGGCGACTCCGTTGGGGATCGAACCCAAAATCTCTGGTTTAGGGTTCAAGAATTCG
Organism: Nicotiana paniculata; assembly: GCA_005239505.1. NCBI lineage: Eukaryota > Viridiplantae > Streptophyta > Magnoliopsida > Solanales > Solanaceae > Nicotiana > Nicotiana paniculata. Next base: position 40,463 of record MDKI01074929.1, read on the forward strand.
AGCTTGTTAATGTGATTTTTACTTGGCTTTTCTGATTGTTGATATTACTGTGTTTGTGTGCCAAATGTGCTAATTGCCACTCATTTACCGCTTTGATATTATTTGAACTGTATTTAAACTGCCTTCTTACGCATCCCTTCTGAATCTTCTAAAAAATGGTGCACACGTTCGCGTGGCCCGCTTTTCTGTTAGAGGTCGTACCAAATAAGAATGAAGATAGATCAGTGTAACGACCCGATCCGTCGTACGTAGAACCTGCATTTTTAATTGTTGTTATTGATGTGTTAGAGTCGATAGGCTGGAAATTGAGTGGTTGTGGGGAGAGTTCAGTCATGTAGCCTTTAAAGATAGCCTTATAATGGAAAAAGTCAACTAAGAGTTGACTTATTGGGAAACGATCTCGGAATGCGGATTTTATGGCTCGAATAACTTCGTTAGGTGATTTGGGACTTAGGAGTGTGCTTGGAATATTTTTGTGATGTCCGGTGGAGAATTAGGCTTGAATTGACGAAATTTATTTTTTGGTGATTTCCGGTCGGCAGTGAAAAATAGGCTATCAGGGTCGGAATGGAATTCAAGAAGTTGGAACAGGCGTAATGTCATTTTGGATGTGTCTGCAAAATTTCAGGTCAATCGGAGTTGTTTTGGATAGTTTCGGCATCATTGGTGGATTTTAGAAATTTCAAAGTTCTTAGGCTTGAATCCGATGTAAATCTGGTGTTTTGATGTTAGTTTTGGTGTTTTGAGAGTGCAATTAAGTTTGAATAATCAATTATGATGTGTTGGTAACTTTGGTTGGGGTCCCGAGGGGATCGGGATGGATTTCAGTTGGTTAACGGGCATTTTTGGACTTAGAGAATTACTAGTTTTCTGGTTTTTGTGCAGCAGGGATCTGTGAATCGCGATCGCATGGCAAGGGTTGCGATCGCGTAGAACACTCTGAGGGCTAGAAAAAATTGTGCATCGCGATCTCATGAATCGGGTTGCGATCGCGTAGGTTTGGAAGAAGGTGAAGTGCGATCGCATGGGCTAGGTCGCGATCGCGTAGGGTCATGATAGGCGTGTGGGGGTGAGGTAAATTGGTCTTCGCGATCGCGCGAATTTGGTTGCGATCGCGTGAGGTTGAGCTGCTTTGAACCGCGATCGTGTGGCTTTTTCTGTGATCGCAGTGAAGAAATCACTGGACAGTATATAATTAAACCCTCCGCGACTTAAACCCTTTTTACACCATTTTTGTACGAACAGAGAGCTTTAGGGGCAATTTTTGAAGAGGAAAATCATTGTTATTCGAGGTAAGTGTTTTGGACCTTAAAACTCATTTATGGATGATTATAGAGCATAATATCAGTGTTAAATTCACAAAAATCAGTAGAAAAAGGTGGGTTTAGACTTGAGACCTTTAGAGATTGATTTGAGAGGTCAAACAAAATCCGATTTTAGTGTTCTTTATATATACGGACTCGTGAGATGATGAAGAACAGTTTGGTATAAAAATTTCTGAGTTTCGGGACGTCGGCCTGGGGGTCGGGTTTTGACCAAATTTGAGTTTTGGACTAAATTTGATATTTTTTTATTAGAATTTATTCCTTAAGCATAAATTGATGATAAAAATCTAAACTTGGTAGATTTGGAGCACTCAGAGGCCGGATTTAGAGGCAAAGGCACTGCAGAATAGTATTTTAGCCGGTTTTGAGGTAAGTAACGTTTCCAAACTTGGTTCTGAGGGTTCGAAACCCCAAACTATTTGATAATTGTTGTTCATTAAGGTGATGCACTTTCCAAATGACGGGTATTGGGGCGTTTACCGAATATTTGTAGCCTGGCTCATCCCATGGCACTGTCTAATGGTTATCTCAG
>ML362064.1:0-13684 GCA_005239505.1 Nicotiana paniculata
GAGAGTGCATATTTAGGTAGTTTCTTGAACAACACCACTCCCGGAGTATAGACAAAAGTCATACGAAGGTTTAGAGGTTAGATTAGAGATAACGATACCTCGGGTGCAATCTAAAGTGAACTATATTGTGATCTAGCTAGCGTAACTTGAGAGAGTGCGTTTAGTAAATTATCATAATTACTTGAGAGAGATTTATGATANACCAACGGGGGAAACCATAACCTTAGACCCTTTATTATCATTGTTACATTAAATTGTTAGTTAATTGCTAATTTATTATTTTTTTATTATATTAGTAAACATCACCAATTGATACTCACAAGTCTTGAGAAAAGTGATTAAGTAACAGTTTAGTATTTTATAGACTCAATTGATACGTAAATTCCCTGTGGGATCGTCTCTGGGCGTAATACCCCGGATTATATTTGCAATGCCCGCTTAGTCTTCTACAAAACATAGTTGAGCGTGATCAGGGATCATGAGCAAGAACGGCTTCGACAGGCCTATTGAACCTAAAGAAGCACCATGATCATTAGAATACAACTTTAATGTTGACGCAGCTGCCATCGTATCGGCAATCCGACGCATCAAAGATACCAAATGGCTTCGACGTTTACAAACCTATCCAGACCAAAGAAATCCCAACCAAATGTGGAAATAACATGGCACCCATGGCCACAGAACGGAATATTGTCGACAATTGAGAGAAGAAGTAGCCCAATTATTCAATGACGGCACCTTCAGGAGTTTCTAAGTGACCAAGCCAAGAATCATTTCAGAAACAGGGATTCCAATAAACAAAACGAGCAAGAAGAACCTCAACACGTCATTCATATGATCATCGGAGGGATTGATGTTCCCCAAGGTCCGATGTTAAAACGCAACAAGGTATCAATCACGAGGGAGAAACGGACTCGAGACGTACCACAAGGAACCTTATCTTTCAACGATGAGGACGCATAAGGAATCATGCAGCCCCATAATGATGCATTGGTAATATCTGTGCTTATGAATAAAACTCGAGTTAAACGTGTGTTAATTGATCCAGATAGTTCGTCCAACATCATTCGATCAAGGGTCGTAGAATAACTCAGCCTACAAGACCACATCGTGCATGCGACCCGAAGGCTAAACGAATTCAACATGGATTGTGAAACCGCTCAGGGAGAAATAATGTTACCGATGAACGCAGCCGGAACCATCCAGAAGACCAAGTTTTATGTGATCGAAGGGTATATGAGATATAACATCCTGTTCGGGAGACCGTGGATCCACAACATGAGGACTGTGCCCTCGACCCTTCACCACGTGTTAAAATTCCCAACACCATAGGGGATTAAAACAATCTACGAGTAGCAACCTGCCGTGAAGGAAATATTTGCCGTCGATGAAGTGATTCAAATATCAACACTCTCATCGACAAAGGAGTCAAATTTGGAAGCAAAATGGGAAGTCAAATAGCAATCACCGATGCCGGCCTCGACCCAACTGGATAAACATGGGACTAACGAAGACGATGATTATTGGGTTCCTCGATCCTTCATAGTCCCCGATGATTCTGATGCTACCAAATCAACGGTCGAAGAGCTGGAGCGGGTCATACTGATCGAACATCTGCCTGATCGTAAGGTATACCTGGGCACGGGGTTAACTCTCGAGCTCAGGAAAAAACTCATTCAATTTCTTATAGCTAACATGGATTGTTTTGCTTGGTCCCATCTCGACATGATAGGAATCCCACCAGTGATCACCACTCATTAACTGAGCCCGGACCCGAAATTCCATCCGGTGAAGCAGAAAAAGAGACCCCATTCCGAGATTAAGCATGCCTTCATCAAGGAGGAGGTAACTAAACTCCTTAAAATAGGGTCCATCCGGGAAGTCAAATACCTAGAATGGCTAGCAAACATGGTAGTAGTCCCTAAAAAAGGGAACAAACTAGGAATGTGTGTGGATTACAAGGATTTAAATAAGGCATGTCCCAAGGACTCTTTCCCTTTTCCTAATATCGATCGCATGATCGATTCTACGGCCGGCCACGAGATCCTCAGTTTTCTCGATGCCTACTCGGGGTACAACCAAATACAAATGAACTCGGATGATCAGGAAAGACCTCATTCATCACTAGGTATGCACATACTGCTATAATGTAATGCCATTTGGATTAAAAAATGATGGTGCCACTTACCAACGCCTAGTAAACCGGATGTTCAAAGAATAAATATGAAAATCTATGGAAGTTTACATTGATGATATATTAGTTAAGTCCCTGCTAGCGGAGGACCATCTAAAGCATTTGCAGGAAACCCTCAGTATATTGAGGAAGTACCACATGAAGTTGAACCTGGAAAAATACGCGTTTGGAGTCGGGTTAGGTAAATTTCTCGAATTCATGGTATCAAACAGAGGAATCGAGATTAACCCCAACAAGATCAAATCTATCGAGGATATCATGGTAGTGGACAACATAAAGGCCGTGCAAAGGCTAACCGGGCGCATAGCCGCCTTGGGACGATTCATCTCGAGGTCCTCCGATAAGAGTCATTGATTTTTCTCGTTGCTGAAAAAGAAAAATAACTTCACAAGGAATCCGGAATGCCAACGGGCCTTGGAAGAACTTAAGCGATATTTATCAAAGCCGCCACTCCTTCACACACCGAGGGCAGACGAACAACTGCACTTGTATTTGGCAATATCGGAGATAGCGATGAGTGGAGTCCTAGTTCATGAAGAACAAGGTAAGCAATTTACGATTTATTATGTTAGCCGAACCTTGGGTGAGGCTGAAACTAGATATACCCACCTGGAAAAATTGGTGCTCGCTTTGTTAAGCGCCCATAGGAAACTGAAACCGTACTTTCAATGCCACCATATATGTGTTGTGACAACTTACCTATTGCGAAATATAATGCATAAACCTGAACTCTCGGATGATTAGCCAAATGGGCCGTAGAAATCAGTGGGTACAATATTGAATATCGACCCCGAACAACCATTAAGTCCCAAATTTTGGCAGATTTCGTGGTTGACTTCACGCAGACCCTAATACCCGAGGTCGAAAGAGAGTTGTTGGTAAAATAGGGGACGTTTCGGGAATCTAGACCCTCTTTACGGATGGTGCATCAAACGTAAAGGGGTCCTGACTTGGCATTGTACTGAAACCACCCACAGGCAATGTAGTTAGACAATCCATTAGAATTGTGAAATTGATTAACGATGAGGCCAAATATGAAGCCATGATTGTAGGTCTCGAACTAGACAAAATCTTGGGGGTGGAGGTGATTGAAGCTAAATGTGACTCCCTCTTTGTGGCGAATCGGGTTAACATAACGTACGAAGCCAGAGAAGAAGGAATGCAAAGGTACCTAGATAAGTTACATGTAATGTTACATCGGTTTAAAGAATGGACTTTGCATCACGTACCTTGAGATCAAAATAGTGAAGTCGATGCCCTTGAGAACTTAGGGTCGTCGGTCGAGGACGACGAGCTCAACTTAGGGGTCGTTGTGCAACTCATGAAGTCAGTGGTAGAAGAAGGTCACGCCGAGATAAACTCCACAAGAATAATCTGGGATTGAAGAGATAAATATGTAGAGTATTTGAAGACCGAGAAAGTTCCCTCAGATCAAAAAGAATCGAGGGCCATGCGCACCATGGCATCTCGATTCATCTTGTACGAAGACAGAACCTTATTCGGAAGAATGTTCGATGGACCACGAGCAATATGTCTAGGACCGGGAGATACCGAGTACGTTCTAAGGGAAGTTCACGGGTGTACTTGCGGAAATCACTCAGGCGCCGAATCATTGATCCAAAAGGTAACCAGAGCCAGCTATTACTGGATCGACATGGAAAAAGATACGAGGGAGTTCGTTCGAAAATGTGACAAATGCCAAAGATATGCTCTGACGATTCACCAACCCGGGGAACTACTGCATTCAATCTTGTCGCCATGCCCATTCATGAAAGGGAGAATGGACATCGTTGGCCCTCTTTCATGGGCACCAGGTAAGGCTCAATTTATCTTATTTATGACTGACTATTTTTCTAAGTGGGTTGAAGCACATGCATACGAGAAGGTTAGGAAAAAAGAAGTCATTGACTTCATTTGGGACCACATCATATGTCGGTTCGGGATGCCATCCAAAATTGTGTGTGACAACAGGAAACAGTTTATCGACAACAAAGTGACCAAGTTTCTCGAAGATCATAAGATCAAAAGAATCATATTGACACCTTATCACTCTAGCGGGAACGGGGGAATCGAGTTCCCCTTTTGTGTAACTGATCGAGACTGAAACACGATAGGTTGAAGTTCGACCTCGAGTTAAATCGAACCGAGGTGCGAAGTTATATCGTTGAGCTCGTGAATTTGGGACCGAACAAAATCGAGACCAGACGTGATCGAGGAAAATCTGCCGAGATGAATAACAGAAGGCCGAAATATCAGCGGTCGGTTGTAGATCACGGTGGAAATCTAGGCAGGTATCAAGGAGAGGCCGATTAATTAGAAGATCATGGGATTTTTTACCTTATATAGAATTGTATCAAGAGTAAGACTTCCCTACTATATAAAGAGGGGGTGATCATTTGTAACACATATTGCAACACGCAACACAAAGCAATATACTGTCATTTCTAGCTATTATCATATTGTTATCCTTTTCATACATCAGTTGAGGCATTTCTTCGTTCGAGGGTGATCAAACTCGAGGGCCAAGGTTGTTCAAGCTGCATGGTTTGCATTTATTTTTTATCGACAATTTCAATATTAATCTGCTTTGTTAATTTGTATCAAGTTGTATTACGTCTCCTTAAAATCGCGTATAAATTTAATTGTTATCCGATTTTGAGGGTAAGCACTTAGATTATATGCCATATTTCGAAAATTATTGAAAAAAATTTCAAACCAGTAACTCGCATAAAAAATATACAAGGTACTTTTTTTAACATTTTCCCTTCAAAAAATTAAAAACCACCAATTTATTGAATTACCAAAAGTTCAATTGGTCTTCTTTTTGCTTAAATAATCACCATTATTATATTAGTTTTCTAGCAAAAGATTTGATCAATATTCAACGACAACAACAACAAATCAGTATAATCTCACACGTGAAATATGGGGAGGGAAGCGTGTATGTATACAATATACCTTACTCCTATCTTTGTGAAAGTAGAGACATTATTTTCGATGGAACTTTGGATCAAGAAAATAAATGAGGGCACACAAGAAAATGCATTGTTGTATATAGTCTTCTCAAAATGATAAAGATTTGCTGTCACACGGTAAAATTAGGTGAGGAGCGCGAAAGCTAATCCAAACACCACCTTTATCAAGAATATAAAAAATAAATAAAGGATTTGTGTCTTCTAAATAAGTATTTAAATATTATGTTAAATGTAACATGCTTTTGAGTTGTCTCAAGAAATTGGACTCACTATATTGTTCATTATTCGGGGTCAGAAATGAGAAACTTAGAAAATTATCGAGTTTTTCACAAAATTAAACAAATACTCAAAATTTGGATTTGGAGCTTTACATTTTTTGACTTAAATCTGGGCAAGTTAAAATAAAAGTTTGTATTCTCTATACTATGGGTTAGAGTGAGATTCTCTCCCCTCTCTCTAAGGAACTCATATCCCCCTCCCCAAAAAACCTTCCAAGATCTCCACAACTCTCAAATGTTCACACAAGACAAAAACAACCCATCCCAAACTGAGATAACCCTTCCTCCCATAAACAAAGAGATGATTCCCCAAGCATCAACGAAAGGGAAGACCAGCTCCATGTTAACCCCATGCACTCCTCTCACCAGCTCCCTAACAGACATGGAAATTAGCATAGACCAACACCCTAAGGAAATATCAAAAGAGGCAAATGACACCAGTAATAACCATACAAAGAAGGCACCCTTCTTGGACACATTGATTTCTAACACTAGCACTGACCTAGATGGTAGCCAAATAACAGTGCAACAAAACATGAATTCATACGAGCCGGAGGACGAAACAGATAACTACCCTAACCCAGATTTTTTCATTCCAATCACCTCTTCGGACAAGGAACGTATATACAAAAACTCGACCAACGCTCTCATCATCAAAATGTTTGGCAGAAGGGTGGGCTACCAATTCCTACAAAAAAAGCTACATGCGATATGGAGACCAACTGAAACTCTATCTCTCGTAGACCTAGGGTGTGACTGTTATCTGATAAAATTTACTAAGGAAGAAAATTATAACAAAGCTCTCTATGAGGGTCCCTGGTTCATTGGGAATCAATTCCTTATGGTAAGGAAATGGGAACCCAGATTTGTAGCCTCCAAAGTTGCGCTAACATACTCAGTTATATTGGAAAGACTCCCGGAACTACCTACAAAATTTTATGACTATGGCATCCTACAAATCTGCGATAAGAGGTAAGTATGCTCGCCTCTGTGTATTAGTGCCCATCGAAAAACCACTCAAAACCTACATTGTGATTGGCAAACACATCCAGAAAATTACCTACGAAGGTTTCAACCTATTATGCACAAACTGTGGTAGACTTGGACATAGCCAAAACAACTGCCCATATCAAAACCCTAAGCCAACTGAACGTGACTGTAACAACATGCCCAAGAAAAACATAGTAGAAACAATAACACAAAACCTCGACCAATGGACTATAGTATCTCATCAAATAAAAAACAAAAAATATCCAAACAACCCTACTAACCCTAACCCTAGCAAAGATCTCGAGGAACCTAAGGGGTCTCCCAACAAAACACCTAACCCATGCTCACCTCAGTGGCAAAGAACGAACCCAGTCGTCGTCCAAAGCCAACCAACGAACCCTAAAGAGACTATGGACACTAGCAGCAAATACCCGCTGGACAATACACAAACCCCAAAAGACAGAACTGGACTACTCCAAAATTCCTCCGTAAACACTGACCAGCAAAAGGTCAGTACACTACCCAAAGACCTAAAACACAAACATCAATATTACACCAATACACAAGGCCTTTCCACATTGGACCATACCATGATTTACCCAAAAAAGCAATCACCCCTCATTACTCCTAGCAATTACTCACATGATCCATTGGGCATTAACACCTTCCAAACAAGAAACCCAAAGAACCCTACATTAATTGAGCCGGCGTGGGGAAGTCAAAAGAACCAAATCATGGACATAGACCCTATCATCCCTATATCTAATCACTACTCCTCATTAATGCAAGACATTATTAGCCCAAAAAATAGGAACACCACTCCACCCCAGAAACCTAGTAACCCGTTAGGAAACAATCATAGTACAAATCAACCTCACCCCTTGTCAATCCCAAGTCAAAATCCCATTAATGAACAAGAAATTGTAAATCTTAGGACAAAGCAAAGGGTCATCAATACTAATGACCCAAACCATATGGAAACGGACACTACTAGCCCAATATATACCAATAATAAACCTAACTCCCTTATCCTACAAGACACCAACCAAAACAAACTCACAATACAAAATGCCAAGGCTTCCATCCAACAACCACACCAGAAGGTTCCCCAGGCCTCGAAGATATGTTTGGACACGACCCCAACACATGAACCAACCCCAAGCCCTTTGATCTTCACCACAAGGCCCATTCAACCAGACCATGCTCCCCAATCTTGGTTGGAATGGGGTCTGATGGGCCAAGCTTTGAATGTAAGCCTACAACTAGAGGGGAGAGACATAATAGTCCAAATAGGGGATCCAAGCTACCTAGCCCAGATAGTAGCAGAAGGCCTTCAACTAGGTCTAAACAATGCAATGATTCGACCTTGGATGAATCCTCTCCAGCCTCATCCTATGATCCTGAACTCATGCTCACACCCATCCCCTTGGAGTCTCCAAGCCTGGAACCAGCACCCCTCACACAACCTGCCTAGCCAAAAATTACCACTCTACCCGCACCATGTAAACCCTCCAACCCTAACCCCTACTTTTCAGACCACACCAACTTAACAAACCCCCAGCAAACCAGCCAGACCCCAAACCCCAGCAACAACAGCTTCGCAACACCACTACCCTAAACAGTAACACCACCCCCCTCGAAGAACTTGAGCCAAGCACAGATGGAAGAGGAGGGAGAAGAGGAAGATGCACCAATCGAAAGAATTGTGGAGCACGGAGTGCTGCGATACCCAAAAACAACGGCATTCAAAGCAAGAAAAGAAAAAAGGTGCAACTTAAGTTGCCCAGTGGATTTGAGAAAATGCTCCACCTCCACTAGGGGACTGTACCAGCATGCAGTAGTCCTAGTGCCGACGTGTCATGACCCAAATTCCCAACCTCAGGGATCGTGATGGCGCCTAACACCACACTTGCTAGGCAAGCCAATGTTAGAACTCGAATAATTTATTTCCATAATTTATTACTTAAGCACAAATAAATAAATTCCAAAGGAACTTAATTAGAATAATTCTCAAAAACAATAAAATAAAATAATAATAATAACCATTTAAATAAAACGGATCACAAACTAATTTTGTAAACAACTCTAAGACTACCCCATGGTCTGGTGTCACAATCCACGAACTACTAAAGAATACTACAAATAATGGCCGAAAGAAATGGTGTAACTGTTCTGAATATACTAAAACAGTTTTATAAAAATAGGAGAAGACTCTCGGGATCTGCGAACGCCGGCAGATATACCTCGTGTCTCCGAATAAATAGATGGCTTCTCTAAAAATCTCTACTACTGCTTAGTACCTGGATCTGCAAAAAAGAGTGTAGTATAAGTACAACCGACCCCATGTACTGAGTAAGTGACGAGCCTACCTCGGTAAAGTAGTGACGAGGCTAAGGCGGGGCTTTAACAATAAACCTGTGATATTAATATATATACGATAACACAATAAAATAATTCTACACGAAAAGGAAAATATATTTGAGACAATAATTGTAAAACAGGAAGGAAATTTAAACACATCAATTCAAATACAGCAACAATAATAAAGTAACACAACCGCCTCTTTCAGGCCTCAGCTATAACCAATCCTCAACAATTTCCAAGTTTTCAAACTTTATCTTTGAATAAAAGTAGTGTCAAAATATGAAAATAGTAATATAAAATAGAAAGTTTCAAATCTTTGTTTTTCAAGAAAACAAAACAGTATAAATAAACATTTAGCTTTTGAAATCTTTATTTTCTTTGAAAATCAGTAAAAATATAAATGTCCTCCCTTATCGCTCCTTGTTGCGGCGTGCAACCCGCTCCCACCTGTCCTCCCTTATTGCTCCTCCCTAAATATATCACCCTTATTGCTCCTGTTGCGGCGTGCAACCCGATCCCACTTGTCCACCCTTATCACTCCTTGTTGCAGCGTGCAACCCGCTCCCACCAGACATATCATATCAATTTATTCATAAACAAATTCACAATTCAGGCCAAGCCTTTCACAATACTGTTATTTCCACAATTTCAAACAGAAAATCATATAGCTCGTAAGCTTTAACCAATATCATTTCACAATAAAACCAACCAGAATATAAGTAAACACTGTAACTCTATCAATCCAGCTCAGTCTTTATATACTAAGATAAACTCAAGAGAACAACCAACATTTTTAACACAGTTACACCAAAAATTGGAAATGACTCAATGAAACCCAATAACCACGTGAACCTCAACAATTACGAAACAGTTAGACTGCATTTCTCACAACTTCCTCAATATTATCAAAACGAAACCACCAGGAACGTAAATATATATATATAATTCGTAAAAATAATGCCAAACCTCTCAACCGTTATACATATCACAAGGAAACCAGCTCAAACAACCAATACTCTTTCCAAATAATCACAACAATATCTAACAACAGATCAACAAGGCCAAATAGTCATAGAAGCAATAATGAACATATAACAATTAGGATAATGATCAAATAAGTGGGGAACGGGAAGGGGATCATGTTTAACAGACAATTTGGGTGGTGCATAGATACTCGTCACCACACCTATACACCACGCACATGCATTTCACATAGCAAATAAGTGGGGAATCTTATTCCCTCAAGCCAAAGTTAGACCAAATACTTACGTCAATTCTGCAGGCCACTCACTACTCAATTATCGCTTTTCCTTTTGAATTCACCTCTAAATTGCTCGAATCTAATCACAATTAACTTAATATCATTAACTAATGCTAAATGAACTAACTTTATTGAAGAATATAATTTTTCCTAAGTTTTCTCAAAAAAAGTCAAAATCCGACCCCGGACCCGCTTGGTCTAAACTCGGGGTTCGGATCAAATTACGTTTACCCATTCACCCACGAACCCAAATATGCTATTAGTTTTAAAATTCGACCTTAATTTGATATAAAAATTTATTTTTTACAAAACTCCCTAATTCTACCCAAATCCTAGATTTTTACCATGAAAATTCTTTGTTGTTTATTTAAAAGTGATGCAAAATAGTAAGGAATTGAAAGAACAAGGTTTGGAATTGATTATCTATGAATTGGGGATGAAGATTGTTGAAGAAAACTCGTTTTTAGGGCTGGAACCTCGAAAAATTGGAGAAGAAAGGGTTCTGCCCGATTTTAATTCGATATTTATAATAGCTGGGCTGGGACTCTATGCGATCGCATTAAATGGGCTGCGATCGCACATGGTAGGGGGGTTGGGGCAGTGCGATCGCGGGGTAGGGGGTGCGTTCGCACAGGGTAGGGGAGGCTGACTACTGCGATCGCACACTTTGTGCTGCGTTCGCACAGTGTACCATACAGGACCCCAAATTCTTTACTCTGTGCGATCGCGGACTTTCCTATGGATCGCACAAGAAAAAATACCTGGACACCAGAAATGAAAAAATCAGTAGTTATTTTTAAGTGTAAAACACCCCGTGACATATCTGAAACTCACCCGAGCCCTCGGGGCTCTAAACAAATCAAGCATGCAAGTCTAAAAACATCATGCGGACCTGATCGTGCGATAAAATCACGCAAATAACATGTAAATCTATGAATTAAACCTCAAAACTCATCATTGTCAACAAAAACTCTTAAAGTTCGTAATTTCTCAACTGAATGCCCGAATCATGTCAAACGAACTCCGTTTTTCACCAAATTTTACAGTTAACCTTTAAATATCATAACCAAGCTGTATCGGGCTCCGGAACCAAAATACGGACCCGATACCAATGATTTTTAGCATTATTTTTTTTCTTTAATTCGCAAACATTTCAGCAAAACAATTTCTTTCAAAAATTGATTTCTAAGACTTGAATTCATTTACGGGCATACGCCCGAGTCCCATATTTCAACTTTTATCAAATTTAAATTCTAAAAATCACTATTTCTCATATTTTCACATAAAAGCTTTCTGGTTTCACGCCCGGACTGTGCACGTAAATTGAGGTATTTAATTTTTGTCTTTTTATGGTTATTTAGCATGGAACGGAGTCTAATTTTATAAAATGACCCCTTGGGTCATCACAATCTCCACCTCTAAAACACACGTTCGCCCTCGAACGGACATAGAAATTCACCTGAAGTGGCGAACAAGTGTGGGTATTTACTCTGCATGTCTGACTCAGACTCCCAAGTAGCTGCCTCAACGGGCTGGCCTCTCCACTGCACTCGAACTGAATGATAACTCTTAGACCTTAATTGACGAACCTGTTGGTCTAAAATAGCTACCGGCTCCTCTTCGTAAGTCAAGTCTTTCTCCAATTGGACAGAGCTGAAGTCTAACACGTGGGACAGGTCACTATGATATTTCCGGAGCATAGACACATGGAATGCCGGATGAACTGAGGATAACCCTGGAGGCGACGCAAGTCTATAAGCTACCTCCCCCACTCTATCAAAAATCTCAAATGACCCGATGTACCTAGGGTTCAACTTACCCTTCTTCCCAAATCTCATAACACCCTTCATGGGCGACACACGAAGCAATACTCTCTCTCCAACCATGAATGCCACATCACGAACCTTACGATCGGCATAACTCTTTTGCGTAGACTGAGCTGCACGAAGTCTCTCCTGAATAATCTTGACCTTATCTAAGGCTTCCTGAACTAAGTCTGTACCCAACAACCGAGCCTCTCCCGGCTCAAACCATCCAACTGGCGATCTGCACCGTCTACCATATAACGCCTCATAAGGAGCCATCTGAATGCTCGACTGATAGATATTATTATAAGCAAACTCCGCTAACGGCAAGAACTGATTCCACGAACCTCCAAAGTCAATAACACAAGCGCGAAGCATATCCTCCAATATTTGAATGGTACGCTCGGACTGCCCGTCACTCTGAGGGTGAAATGTTGTACTCAACTCTACTCGGGTACCCAACTTACGCTGAACTGCTCTCCAACAGTGCGAAGTAAACTGTGTACCCCGATCAGAAATGATAGACACGGGTACACCATGAAGGCGAACTATCTCCCAAATATACAGCTCAGCCAACCGCTCTGAAGTATAAGTACTTGCCAAATGAATGAAATGTGTTTATTTAGTCAGCCTATCCACAATAACCCAAACTGCGTCACGTTTCCTCTGAGTCCATGGGAGTCCAACAACGAAGTCCATAGTGATACGCTCCCACTTCCACTCAGGAATCTCTATCTGCTGAAGCAAACCACCAGGTCTTTGATGCTCATACTTTACTTGCTGACAATTTAAGCAACGAGCCACATAAGCCACAATGTCCTTTTTTTTTCATCCTTCTCCACCAATAATGTTGTTTCAAATCTTGGTACATTTTAGCTTCTCCTAGGTGAATGGAATACTTAGAAATGTGAGCCTCCCAAAGGATCAACTCACGAAGGCCATCAACATTTGGCACACATAACCAACCATGTATCCTCAAAACACCATCATCTCCAACTATAACCTGCTTGGCATCACTGTGCCGAACTGTGTCCCTAAGAACAACCAAATATGGGTCACCATCCTGCCGTTTCCGGATATGCTCGATTAGAGAAGACCGAGCGACTGTACGAGCTAGCACACTGCTGGGGAAATACCCAACCTCACGAACTGATTAGCCAATGTCTGAATGTTTGAATCTAACGGCCTCTCACCAACTGGAATATACACAAGGCTGCCCATACTCACCGCCTCTATTTTCTTAATAGTTGTTCATAGCCAATTACGGAATTATCAACAGCTTCACGCTAACAATAATCCCCTTTCAACCTTCACAATATTGATGACGAGGTGAGATTCATGAAGACCTCATAAATATATACCCGACTTAAAGTGTCTCATTTAATGCCACATGGGCGGCACATACCTCGTAGGTCAAAGCTCAATAATTATAACACTGATTGGTAAACTATGCATAGTTAATTAATTAATTTGTTTCTTTATTTATTTATTTAATTATTATTAGTATTACTTTTATTATTATTTATACATTTATTAAGTTTATTATTATTATTTTTTATACATAAATTGTTGAATCAACCTAACAGGCATAACTCCATACCAGTACTATAACGAAATTTTAATTCACAAGGGAGAATTTAAACACAAGAATTTCTGTCACCAGGACCTCGTCCTTACATAACTTCCACCGCGGCTCGTAGCCCGATTTAAACATCTCAAATCATATTAAAATGCGAGGATCTCGTCCTTAATTGTGAATCACAAGCAACATGCATATCGTGCCAATCGAAACATTCCATTTCCTTCCTTTAAATATT
>ML362065.1:0-11120 GCA_005239505.1 Nicotiana paniculata
TTCCCTGAGAAGTGGAATCGCGCACGTGAGTATGCTTTAACTCACATTTATTTACTTTTTCTCATTTTTACTTGAGATGTTTTATTAACACCGTATATGTTTCTTCTTCTCTCAACAATCATTAATACTATTGAGAATGTTTCCGGTATTCGTGATTCGGTAGAAAAATTATTGTCCGTTGCTCCTTCAGAAGAGAGATCTTGGAAGTACCTCGTTGGGAGGTATGGTTGGCATGTAAAGATCCATGGTAAGTGAAGCTCTTGGTCTTGCTTCTTTCCTTACTCGAGCCTCTTCTTTCTTTGTCGTTTAAATTTTTTCCTTTTAATAGGGTTCTCCGCTCGTGGGGTGTCTGCTTCATCTATACCGAAGATGTCTTTGGCTCATGCCCAAGAAATTATTGTTGGTTCATCTTCCTCGAAGAGGAATATAGGTGAGTCTCGTTCCGTAGAAGAATAAGAAGAAGAAGAAGGTGCTTTAGTGCACAGGCCACAGAGAAGGCGGGTGGCTTCAGATGATGAGCTTACACCCTTAACCTTGCCTTCCATGTCTGTGATTGAGCCCTCTGTCCTTTATGATGTTTCACATTCCCCTATTCATGAGGGTGTTGATCTTGCTCCTGACGATGTGAGCTGGGCATACATGAATTCTCGCCTTGACACATTGATGGAAATGAGTCAAGATGGTTTTGAACTTAGTACTGAAATAGCTAAAACTAAGGAAGCCATGGAGAAGGCTCAACAAGGTCATAACCTCTCTTCACCTGATGGTGAGATTCCAGATGCTCATGCCTCTTCATCCCTAGTTGCTCCCGCTCCTTCTGCCAAAGAAGTCAACCCCTCTCTTGAAGAAATTTAGTTGGTTCATCCTCCTTTTTTTTTCTTTGTATCAATTGGTGGTTACCCCCAGTCCCATCGGGGGTAAATTTAGATTTCTTTAAAGTCCGCAAATGACAACTTAGGGGCACCATAATGTATATAAAAAAATTTATACGGCTAAGTATAAGTTAATACTTAGTTTTAGCCGTTTTAATATATTAATGTTAGTACGACTTTTGTTGAGTTTCTGTTTCACTCTTTAAGTCTTTTGCATGCTTCCTTTTTCGAGGTTTTAGTTTGACCTCTTATTTTTGCATGTGGAATGCTTTAGACTACTTGTACCTTTTTGTAATAGGCACAGTGTCATATTAAATGTGTGCCTTTTTGTAATAGGCATAGTTTATAGAAGAGGGCCCTTTATAATTGACATGAAGAAGACGTCTCAACTTCATGATAATGCAATAGAGTGATAGGAATTTTACACATGTTTAAGAATGTTTCCAAAGAGGCATATTATGTTTCGCCATAAGAAGCTTTTAACTTCCTTTTCTCGCACTTGTTTGAACGCTTCTGCCTCTACCCATTTTGTAAAATAGTCGGTTAGCACGAGTAAAAACCGTACCTGTCCTTTAGCTGTGGGAAGAGGTCCTACTATGTCCATACCTCATTTCATGAAAGGCCATGGGTATATTATTGGATGCAATACTTCCGCTGGTCGATGCATGTTATTGGCAAACCTTTGGCACCTGTCACATTTGGATACGAAGTTCTCAGATTTTTCTTCCATCTTAGGCCAATAGTATCCAGCTCCGATTAGGGTCTTCACTAAGGATCTCGCCCCTGAGTGATTTCCACAGTGTCCTTCATGGACTTCTTTCATCACAAATTCCGTTTGGTTAGGTCTGAGGCATTTATCTAGGGGTCCTTCTAACATCTTGCGATAAAGTGAGTTGCTAATAAGGCAGTACAGTGCAACTTTGCGGCGGAGTGCTTGAGATGCTTCCTGTCTTCAGGTAAGGTTCCACTCTGCAAAAAATTAAGAATTTTGCTTCTCCAGTCCCAGGTTAAGTTGTTGAAAGTTACCTCATTCCTGTCCTGGTCTATTATTGAATGAAATAGTTGGACGACAATTGCATTGTCTTTGTTCGTTACTTTCATGACTGCTGTGAGGTTAGCTAATTCATATGCTTCTGCATTTTCCTCTCTAGGTATTTGCATTACCTTCCATGTTTTGAATTGTCTCACGAGCTCTCGTGCTTTTTCAAGATACTGTTGCATTCTAGTCTCTCGAGCGATGTAAGTCCCCTGTATCTGATTTACTACCAGTTAGGAGTCGTTGTTGATCACAATTTGATCGATTGAGAGCTCCCGTGCAATAACAGCTATGTACTCTGCTTCATTGTTAGTTATAGGATAACACTTGATAGCTTGCTGTTTTTTTTTATCCGTGGGTGATATTAAGACTATGCCTAAGTCGGCACCTTTTATATTTGAAGAACCATCAGTGAACAAGGTCCATAGTCCTGGATTAACACCGTTAAAGAGTTGTAACTCTTTTGCTACTTCAGGTATAATGCTATTACTAAAGTCAGCAACAAAATTAGCTAGTATTTGAGACTTAATTGCAGTCCTAGGCTGATAGATTATTTCATGCTCACTTAATTCTATGGCTCACTTGGCTAATCTTCCTGACAATTCTTGTTTATGCAGAATATTTATTAAAGGATATGAGGTTACAACGGTGATTGGGTGTCATTGAAAATATGGTCGTAATTTTCTAGATGCCATTATTATAGCTAAGGCTAACTTTTCCAGATGTGGATATCTAGTCTCAGCATCTAGCAAAGTTTTACTTACATAATAGATAGGTGATTGTTTACTTTTTTCTTCTCTTACAAGTACTGCACTTACAGCAATTTCAGAGACAGCCGGGTAGATGTACAATCTCTCCCCTTCTTTTGGCTTTGAAAGCAGTGGTGGTTTCGATAGATAAATCTTCATATTCTTGAAGGCTTGCTGACATTCTTCAGACCATTCGAACTGATTCTGCTTTTTGAGAACTGAGAAGAATTTAAAACTTTTTTGGGAAGACTTAGAAATAAACCTTCCCAAAGCTGCTATTCTCCCTGTTAGTCTTTGAACTTCCTTTTTATTTGTTAAAATATCAGGTATTTCCTCTATAGCTTTAATTTGAGCGGGATTTACCTCTATTCCTCTGCTCGATACAAGGAAACCCAAAAAATTACCTGATTGCACTCCAAAAGCGCATTTCTCTAGATTTAGCTTCATATTATACCTGCTTAAAATATCAAAAGCGGTAGAGAGGTGCTGGAAATGGTCTTGCGCTTGTGTTGATTTTACCAACATATCATCAATATAGACTTCCATCATATTTCCAAGATGTTCTTGGAACATTTTAGTCACTAACCTTTGATAGGTGGCTCCAGCGTTTTTTAAGCCAAAAGGCATAACCTTATAATAGTAAGTCCCCATGTTTGTAATGAAGGAAGTTTTTTCCTCGTCTGAGGGATTCATTTTAATTTGACTATAATCAGAATATGCATCTAAGAAGCTCAATAATTCATGACATGTTGTGGCATCAATCATTTGATCTATATGTGGCAATGGGAATCAATCTTTGGGGCATGCTTTATTTAAATCAGTATAATCTACGCATACTCTCCACTTGCCATTCTTTTTAGGTACTACCACGGTGTTTGCTAGCCAGTTAGGGTACGTTACCTCTCGTATCAAACCAATATTCAAAAGTTTTTGTACCTCTTCGTCGATCACTTGGTTCTTGAATGGTCCTTGATTTCTTTTCTTCTGCTTAACAGGTACGAAGGATAGATCTTCATTTAGTTTATGAGTCATCACTTCTGGTGGGATGCCTGTCATATCTGAGTGGGACCACGCAAAGCAGTCTGCGTTAGCCTTTAAATAATCAATTAACTTACCTCTTCGAGCGGGGCCTACCCTCGTGCCTATATACACTTTCTACTTAGGCTTTTGTTCAGATAATGGAACAACTTTGATCTCCTCCGTAGTTGTTTTGATGTGCTCATCTTCCTCCGATTCACGAATAACGTCCGGTCTGGAATCTGCATCTGTGTGGTATGGTACACCTTCCGTGGTAACTTGATTCTCCTTCTCGTAAGTATTTTCTTTCGTACCTGTTTCAGCAATAATACCTTTCGTACCTATTTGGGTAGTAATTTCTTCCATCCCTGTTTGGGAGGCGTTACCTACTTGGGAGATTCCCTTATCTTGTAATTCTTCCACCTCTATGTTCTTGTTATAGTGTACCACAAAGTTTATATTTCTTGTGGTCTGCTGATCGCCTTTGATTTGTTGAATCCCCCATTCAGAGGGGAATTTAATTACCTGATGCAACGTGGAGGGTATCGCTTTCATGTCATGGATCCATGGCCTTCCCACGGTCACGTTATAAGCCATGTCAATATCGATGACTTGGAACCTGGTACTTTTGATCACCCCTCAGCATAAGTGTTAAGCTCAATTTCTCCTTTTTTTATAACCGTAGAGTTATCAAACCTTGATATGGCTCGTGCCCTTGGGATTACTTGATTCCCCAGTAGCATTTCTTCCACGACTCTTAGCAAAATGATATTGACTGAACTGCCTGGATCAATCAACACTCTTTTTACGTTAGTGTCATGAATAAGTAAAGATATTACCAGAGCATCGTTGTGCGGAAGCATTAATCCGCTGATATCTGCATCATCGAAGGTTATATCGTCTTCTTCCATATCTTCACGAGCCTGTTTCCCATGTGTAATTGTGAACTTTGTGGTTGTTTTGCAGATCACTCCATTTACTTCTTCACCTCCGTGTATCACGTTGACGGTTCGTTTTGGAGAAGGAGGNGGTCGTTCATCTCGATCTTTTCTGGATCTAGACGAGGATGAGACTACGTCTCTTCCTTGTGGTCTATATTCCGACCTAGTGTTTTCGAACCTGGGGAGAATATCGTGTCCCTAGGGTCCTAAGTAAGGATCGTACTTGTTTACCCCTGATCTTCTATCTGATTCAGGACGTCTGGATCTTGAATGATCTTCATCTCTCGAACGAGCAATGATATCTTCTTCTATTCTGAGTTTAGTACTGTACCTGTTATATACATCGTTCCATGTTGTAGCGGGGAATTCTCTTATACTTTCCTTAAGTCGTCTCTTGACTTCTGAGCTTTTATCGTTAAGGTTGCTTGCAAATGCCATGGCTGCTCAATTATCAGGCACCCTGGGTAACTACATTCTTTCTCGTTGAAACCTGTCAACTCACTGAGTAGTTCCGTGTCTCCTTGTTTTATTTTGAATATGTATTCCATTCTCTTCTCAACTTTTTGTGCACCAGAGTGTGCTTTTATAACGAATATGCAAGCTCAGCAAAAGAGTCAATAGAATTTTTAGGGAGAAGAGAATACCAGGTTAGGTCCCCTTTGGTAAGTGTTTCCCCAAATGTTTTGACAAGGACTGATTCAATCTCTTATTTTGTTAAGTCGTTGCCTTTTACCCCTTTAGTGAAAGCAGTCACATGGTCACGTGGGTCAGTTGTTCTATCATATTTGGGAACGTCAGGCATTTTAAACTTCTTGGGTATAGGCAGGGGTGCCACACTTGGCTTCCAAGGTTGTTGAGAATATCTATCAACATCAATGCCTTTGATGATAGGTGGTACTCCGGGAATTGGTTCGATGCGATCGTTCTGCTCCTTCATCTGTTTTTGTATGGTTAGTAGTAAATTTTGTAATTCTGAGTTATTAGATATACCTGGTCTCGTTTCGAGAGATTCATTTGGAGTATCTCCTCTTCCTGAGTTTGCCAACCCAGCTTGAGGATTTTCCATGGTGATGGTGTTATTGGCGGGTGGCGTCGTCGGTGTAGGTAACGCTGCCGGTAATCCTCTCGCAAATTCTTGCAAAGCTTGGCTCACATACTCTGCAATCATTTGCTTTACACGATCTTGTTCCACAGTTTGATCATTATCACCATCATTGTTGTTGGACCTTTCTGGGGATTTTTCCCTTGAACCACGTGGGGTTCCTGAAGGCGATGGAACTAGGGTTCCACTCCTTTGCTGGTTGTTGTTGTTGGAGTTTGACATAGTTCAGAGGATATAACTTGAAAAGAAAACAAAGATTATCATATTCCCGATAACGGAACCAATTTGTTTAACCAAAGAATTAGACCCTTTGACTAAAGTTATTTTTAAGATGAACACGGGTTACTGATAATCAAGGAAATAGAGAAAAATGAATAACAGACAATATTGCAGCAATATAGAAAAGCGAAGTCAATTATATTCGAGAATTAGATGTCTTTACAAGCTGTATTCCCCTCCCTTATATAGGAGATTCCTATAACGTATGACTCTTGCTATGGTTTCTCATTAATGACTAATTATGACATTAATGAGGCGTTACAAAAGATAACGGTAATTGGGGTACGGTTACATAACGTTCGAGTAATCAATTATGGGTCTTTGAATCTGCCTGTAACTTTGTCTAGATTCATTCTAACCGTGCTTTTCCCCTGTTTTGATCAGGTTGAGTTTCTCGTGGCTGATAAGATCTAGGGTTTACTGAATCGTGCCTCTTTATTCTGTACCTCTTCAAAGAATCACATCCAGCTATCGCGTTTTCCTGTGTCCACGTGACTGGCTGAGTTGTCAAAAGATTGCTTATGTGTGAAACTCTTTTTTACCAATACAAGTATGTATGATCCTTGAGTCCTAGTGAAGTTCATATTGATGGTATGATGTCCATAATGTCAATCGAAGGTGCAACTACCTTACGTCACTCTGAAAGGTTTAGAGCGTGATTCAATGAGTCCAGTATGCATTATATATAGTATCTATTTTACTCTACTGAGCCGCGCTATAGTCGGTCGGGTACGGCACCTATTGTGCAACCACCAATCAGTTGGGTTTACCGAGCTCCACGTGGCCGGGTGCGATTCTACCGAGCCTTATGATGGCTCGGTATGTTTTTACCGAGTCCTATTTGAGGCTGGGTACGGTATGATGATGATGACGCCCATAGAGGCAGATGTTTTTAAAAGATTATGTATATATATGTATCACACATTTCATGTCACTATCTCTTAGAGGTACTCAGATGCTATAGGTTGTATCTCTTATATCTCTGTTTACATTACTGTTCTTATTTATGCTTTTCTGCCTTACATACTCAGTACTTTATCCGTACTGATGTTCCCTTTGCCTGGGAACACTGTGTTTCATGACCGCAGGTCCCTATAGACAGGTTGACAGTCCTCCTAGTAGGCTATCGGCTCAGCGGAAGGTGTTGCTGCACTCCACTTGCTCCGGAGTTGCCTATTTGGTCAGTATGATTGGGACATGCATTGATTGGATTGGTGGGGCCTTGTCCCAACCTTTATGTTGGTTATGTACTCTTAGAGGCTTGTAGACAAATGTCAGGTATATGGATACTTGTATGGCCTTGTCGGCCTATGTTTTGAGTTTACAAATGGTCATGTCAGCCTTATAGGCGCGTATGTCATATGTATAAGTTTCTATATCATGTTAGGTTGTCCTATGTCTAGCATTCCCTTATGTTTTATTTCGATTATGTCATGATGACCATTTTGTCACATTTACCCGTGATAGTATGATAAGAAAGATATGTTATGTTGGTACTCGGTTGAGTAAGTTACCGGGTGCCCGTCGCGTCCCATAGGTTGGGTCGTGACAGAATGATACCTCTTCATCGGGAAAATACGTTTTCAAAGGTTCGTATTCTCCTCCCACAGGGTTTTCAGCAAGGTGGTCTGCCAGTGCTTGTCCCTTAACTGCTTGTTGAGTTACATAGACGATGTCGAACTCACTCAACAAGATTTGCCAGCTTCCCAGTAGGCATGGGTTTCTGTAAGATGTATTTCAAAGGATTCATTCTCGATATGAGATATGTCGTATAAGCACAGAAGTAGTGTCTTAGCTTCTGAGCTATCCAGGTTAGAGCGCAGTAAGTGCGTTCTAGCAGAGAGAATCGTGCCTCATAAGGAGTCAACTTCTTACTCAAGTAGTAGATGGCATGTTCCTTTCTCTGTCCTAAAAAGCAACCGAAAGCTCCATCTAACACTGGAAGGTAGATTAGTAGTGGTCTACCAGGCTCCAGCGGGACTAAGACTGGTGGTGTGTACAAGTATTCCTTCATTTTGTCAAAAGGCTTTTGACAATCCTCGGTCCAACTGGTTGCAGCGTCCTCCTTCAGCATTTTGAAAATTGGCTCGCATATTACTATGGACTGTGCTATGAAGCGGCTGATATAGTTGAGGCATCCCGAGAAACTCATCACATCTTTCTTGCTTTTTGGTGGTAGTAATTCTTGGATGTCTTTGACCTTTGACGGGTCCAACTCTATTCCTCAGCGACTGACGATGAATCCCAACAACTTTCCGGCAGGAAGCTCGAATGACACTTTGCGAGATTTAGCTTCAGGTTATACTTCCACAACCGGTCAAAGAATTTCCTCAAGTCTGCGATGTGATCTGCGGCCTTCTTGGATTTGATGATAACATCATCCACATATACCTCTATCTCTTTATGTATCATGTCATGGAAAATGGTTTTCATGGACCTCATGTAAGTGGCCCCATCATTCTTTAGATCGAATGGCATCATTTTGTAGCAGTACACTCATCGTGGTGTAATGAAGGCTATTTTCTCGGCATCTTCTTCATCCATCCAGATCTGATGGCAACCTCCGAAGTGATCTACAAAGGACTGGAGTTCATGCTTGGTGCAATTGTCTATCAGAATGTGTATATTCGGCAGCGGGAAATCATCCTTTGGGCTTGCTCTTTTGAGATCCCGATAATCAACACAGACTCTGACTTTCCTATCCTTCTTCAGAATAGGCACAATGTTGGCTAACCAGGTTGGATATTTAACTACCTTGAGGACCTTTGTAACGATCCGACTGGTCCTTTTGAGCTCTAGTGCATCGTTCAGCGGTTTGAAGTCGTGAGCAGCTCCATTTTAGGTATTATGACTTGTAGGTGTGGTCGGAATTGAGTTTCGGGAAGTTTAGAGTTGATTTGGAAAGAAATTCTCATTTTAGAAGCCTTAAGTTGGAAGAATCAACTAAGATTGGAATTTTGAGTAAACGACCTCCGAATCAGGATTTGAGGGTTCCTGCAGGTTCGTATGATGATTTCGGACTTAGGCGTATGTCCGGATCGGGTTTTGGATAACCCGGAGCGTTTTGATGCATATTGTGGAAGTCAGCATTTTTGAAGAAATTTCCTAAGTTTGGCCTGAAGCTCATTTCAGTGATGTTGATGTCTGTTTGGGATACCGAGTCTGAGAATAGCTTCGTATAGTGATTCTGGAGTTGGGAGTGCGATCGGAAGTGAATTTGGATGTCCGTAGATCATTTTGGAGTCATTTGGCTAAAGATAGAAATTTGAAGGTTTTTGAGAAATCCGACCGGAAGGGGAAATTTGATATCAGGGTCAGAATGCAATTCCGAAAGTTGGAGCAGGTCCGTAATGTCGAATATGACTTGTGTGCAAAATTTGGGGTCAATCGGACGTGATTTGATATGTTTCGGCATCGAATGTAGAAGTTTGAAATTTCAAAGTTCATAAAGTTTGGATTGGAGTGCGATTCGTGGTTTCGGCGTTGTTTAATGTGATGTGAGGCCTCGAGCAAGTCTGTGGGATGTTATGGGACTGAGTCGTGTGATTGGACGGGGTCCCGGGGGCCTCGGATGTGTTTCGGGGTAGTTTTGAATCATTTCAGACTGTTTTGAGATGGCGGATGCTGGTGTCTGGTGTTGTTGTTCGCGTTCACGAGGATCCCTTCGCGTTCGCGAAGAAGAATTTGGCATCAGGGACTTTGCTCTTCGCGTTCACGAACAGTGCCTCGCGTTCGCGAAGAAGAGAAATATCTGCTGCATAGGTTTTACTTCGGAGGCTTATATCTCAAAACCTATAAAGAATTTTGAGATGATATAAAAATAAAAATTGTAGACCTTTGTGTCTTGTTTCTGTAAAAGTAAACCATTTAGAATTTGTATTTGTGTAAAAATAGATATGGCTGTTACACTACAGGGTATTCGGGAAGATGAAGAAGAAATTTGTGTTGCATAGAGCTGACTTTGGCAGCTTATATCTTGAAATATATAAGGAATTGGGAGATGACCAAAACATAAAAGTTGTAGATTTAGAAGTCTAGTTTTCAGAATATTAAATTATTTTTCATTTAGAGTTTTGTGCAAAATGTTACGATCATTCTACTAGAGTCTATCTGAGAAGCGTTTGGAATTTGCCTTTCGAGATTTTTGTTCTTCGCGAACGCGAGGGTAGGACCACGAACGCAAAGAAGACTTGCCTGGTAGTGTTTAAGTTTGCAAAAAAAATGGGTTAGGCTCATTCATCTCATTCCTCCATGGGAGAGACCTAGGGGCGATTTTGGAGCTCCATCTTCATCATCTATGTCAAGGTAAGTGATTCCCACCTATTTCAAGTTAAATACTTGGATTATGTATATATTTTAACATGGAAATTCATGGAAAATTAGTGAAAACTTGGGATTTTGGTAGAAAACCTAGAAAATAGTAATTTGGATTTTCAACCACGAATTTGAGCATGGAATTTAGAGTAAATCGTATACTTGAGTTAGTGAGGCTATGGGTAGAATATATCTTCAAGAAATTTCGGATACCGGGCACGTGGGCCCGAGGGAATTTTGGTCATTTCACTGAGCGGAGTTGGGAAATTATATAATTTAGAATTTTTGCAAGTATTAGAATATATTTTCATTAGTTTGTCGTTGTTTGGATAGTTTCGGAGCATTGTGCAACGATTTGAGTCACCGGAAGTGCAACGATTTGAGTCTCCTTTCTATTTTTTTGAGGGGGAATTTTCCCCCTAGGTGAATTAATTGAGTATATGCTATTATCTTCGGGGGCTACGTATGCACAAGGTGACAGGAGTCCGTGCGTAGCTACTATTATGCCTTGTCCGGATAGTCTAGGACCCACTAGCCTGCCTTACGTGTTGTACCTGTAATCCTTCCTGTAATACTAAACTGCTAATATAATTGAAATCTTAATTGAATATCTGAAGAAGACTAGAGTTCATTTTCTTAATTAGCTAGAAAGAGAATTTATTCCTCCGTGGATAATTGTGTACCTGATAGGGTTGTATTACGGAAATATCATTAAAATTGGCATATGAATTTCAAAACAAAGATTTCAGAGCTATATTTCATGTCCCTTTAAAAAGAATTTTACCACTTTCCTGAGAAAACGGCTTTCTT
>ML362067.1:0-30397 GCA_005239505.1 Nicotiana paniculata
CAAATAAGTACGAGTACACACTCGTCACCTCGCATACTCGGACTACAATAAACAAGGAAGACTAAATCCTAAGGGGTAGTTCCCCCCCACAAGGTTAGGCAAGATACTTACCTCAAAGACGACAATCTGGTACTCAAAAATAGACTTCTCGGGTGAAAAGACCTCCGGACGGCTCAAAATCAACTAAAACAACTTCAAAATACACATAAAACGTATAAGGAACTATTCCGAGTAATAAAGTTTCAATCTTTACAAAATTATAAAAATCGACCCAAAAGTGACCCTCGGGCCCGCATCCCGGAACCCGACAAATTTTACAAATTCCGGTTACCCATTCCGATACGAGTTCACCCATACTAAATCTATTCAGTTCCGATATCATTTGGTCATCAAATCATGAATTTTCATTGTTGAAGTTTTCTTTCAAAATCCACAATCCCCTCAACCCAAAACAAAAATTAAATGATAAAAATAATAACTAATTCATGAAATATATTTAATTCTAGTGGAAACACTTACCCATTCTATTTGTCTGAAAAACCCTCAAAGAATCGCCCAAAACCGAGTTCTAGAAGTCAAATATGTTTAAAATGGTGAAACCCCGATTTTTGGAAGTTTATATTCTGCCCAGTGATTTAAAGCATTGCGATCGCGGACACAAGGATGCGATTGCATAGAAGAAAAATGCTGCTGGCCAAAAAGTTACTATGCAATCGCGAACAAACTCATGCGATCGCATATAAGGGAAATGACCATTGTCCAAGAATGCATAGTGCGATCGCGAGCTGAAGTGTGCGATCGCATATGGAAAAAAAAGCGGCCTTGACCACACTGTGTGATCGCGAAACAGTGTATGCGAACGTAGTGAAGAAACAAATAGGCGGGTGCAAGGCAACACTATGCGATCGTGGCTACTACTATGCGATCGCATAGAAGGAAAGCAGAAACAGTATCAGCAGTGCAAAAATAGGGAAAATGGACCCGGAACCTATCTAAAACACACCCGAGGCCCCCGGGACCCTGTCTAAATGCACAAACAAGTCTTATAACCTAATAGAGACTCGCTCGAGGTTCCAAATCACATAAAATAGCACTAAAACGACGAATCAAAACAAAAATCAATGAAATTTCTCAAAACTTCTTTAAACATCAAATTTTGCATTTAAGGTCCGAATCACGTCAAACGAAGTCCGTTTCATACCAAACTTCACAGATAACACATATAAATCATATCAAACCTGTACCGGGCTCCGTAACCAAGATACGGGCCCGATACCACAGGTTTCACATAACATTTCATTTTCAAAAACCTTTATATTTTTAAGAAAATAATTTTCTTTAAAAATTCATTTCTCGGACTTGGGACCTTGGAATTTGATTCCAGGCATACACCCAAGTCCCATATTTTCCTACGGACCCTCCGGGACAGTCAAATCACGGGTCTGGGTCCGTTTAGCAAAAATGTTGACCGAAGTCAACTTTATTAAATTTTCTTATACAAAATTATCATTTTTATTAGTTTTTCACATAAAGGCTTTCCGGCTATGTGCCCAGGCTTCGCACGTAAATCGAGGTGAGATAGAAGGAGGTTTTCACGACCTTGGAATACAGAATTAGATAGAATATACGGGATGACCTTTTGGGTCATCACGACATCACATCCTTCCCCTCTTAAACAAACGTTCGTCCTCGAACGTGCCAAGATTCACTTTGAACTCATCCAATCGCTGATGGTACACTTCTAACACATACCCACGGGTGATCCCACGTCACCCAAACCCTCATAAGCCCGATGATACAATCACAACCGCAATATAGCCTTCACATCACCACCGATAAGCCTCATACATCTACTTCTCACCCTTTACTCATTTACAAAAGACCCGATTCTAAATCCATATCCGGCATTAGCCTCATCAGCTGAATCAACTCATGACTACACCTACAGGCACGACCACACAACATAGTACATCACACATAGGCTCATATAATACTTTTGATCACAACAGCTGCCCGAAACCAACTCGACATTGGCAATTAGCCCTACCTCTGAAAGAACTTTATTTTCCAAACCCCATAACACTGATAATGATGCAATGAACACGAAGACTTCATTATTAAACATTCGAGTAACCAGCTATAACTGACACCACCGGGCACACATCCCGCATACTAAACTAAAGAAACAGATAACGAAATGACTGAATATGAAAATAGAAACATATAAAGGAACTATCAAACAAGCCCATAGGAACAACTCTCTATCAATAAAGACTTACCAAAAGCAATATAACAAGGAATAAGCAAAGCATATGAACAAATCACAAGGATACCATCCTAATAAAATTCCCACTGCGGTACTCAGCCCGGTCCAAACATATCGAATCACAAATATCACGAGGACCTCGTCCTCAACTCTAAATCACATACCGAAAATATATCATACTAATTAAAATTCCTCCACTAATTCATCTCAGCTGATAAAATCATAACGCTCGCTGATCTCACATCTCAATGGGGTATCAAATCACAACTCGTAAACAAAATACTCAGGAAAATCACATAAATCTTACCACGAAGAACAACAAGGACTTACTGCCAGTGTCACTATTATCAAGAATGAATAAAACAACGATAGACACGGGCTACTACTCATAGAATCTCTCAACAGGAGTAAACAAAAAATGGAGTGCAAAACATGGAACTCACTCATAAATGAAACAACAAATAAGGGAACTCGTGCCGACCAAGAGACCTATAATAAAATACAATCGGTGCCCCCTGTAACACATCAAAACATACCTGTGTGATAATATCTGGCACATCGGCCTCCGGCCTACTATATGCAACACATGAACGGGTCGGGCCTCCTCCTTTTGGCGCCCTCTACTCACCTGAATACCCTGCTACCCCACACTTACCTGAATCTTGGGACAATCTCTCACCCTGTGGCTAAAATCTCCACACTGAAAATAATCTCGCTCCCGTCAAGGCTGTGGAAAAACACACAATACGAATCCCCTGAGACCCATGAGTACCTGAAATCCCATGTGAAGCTGGTAATGCAAACTGAACTGGTTGACCCACAAAACTTCTACCGTGTCGTACCTTGCCTCCATAATGTGGACCAGTAGATTCCCCCGATCTACGAGGCCTCATTGCCTCCTTGAATTCTCTCTCTGATCTCGTCTGACCTCTCGCTCCCGGTCCCACATGCTCCCTAACCGGCGAGAGATCCCCACTACCTGCTGAAATGAGTTATCCTACTCTAACTCTCGAGTCCCGTTGAACCGAATATCATGCCTGAATCTCTCAAAACTCTACGAACTCATATCCTAACTGAAACAACCAAACGAGGTGCATATCTGGCCCACTCACTGAATCTAACGGCATGCTCCAATAGTGACATAGAGTCCTGACGCAACTGCTTAAACTCCGTGCGCCGTACATCCTGAAGGAACTGAGGTGAAACCTCTCTCAAAGCATCTCCGAAAG
This sequence comes from Nicotiana paniculata, assembly GCA_005239505.1. NCBI lineage: Eukaryota > Viridiplantae > Streptophyta > Magnoliopsida > Solanales > Solanaceae > Nicotiana > Nicotiana paniculata. The sequence goes on from ML362067.1 coordinate 3,496, forward strand.
ACTGAATCCATGCTAGTGAAGCTAACTCGGCCAGGTCACCCCAACTCATATGCCGCTAGGGGTGGGCATATTTCGGTCGGAACCGAATAAACCGACTGAACCGAATTTTTTTTTATTTCGGTTTCGGTTATTCGGTTTGTTCGGTCGGTTTCTGTTTAAATTTTTAAAATTTCGGTTTTCGGTTATGAAGTTATTTAGTTCGGTTAACCGAAAAACCGAATTATTAGCATATAGGTTCTTTAAGTTATATATAGGCTAAGCCCATAGGTAATAAATTAATACTATTAGGTCCAATCTATCAAAGACTCAACCCAATTAAGTAAGTCCATCAACTTCCCAATCTTAAAGACTTTCACTCTATTAAAACTTCCATAGCATATATGATAGATACCGGGAGGATTTCACACAGAGTTATAATTTACGCTATGTTTGAATTTTATGATCCATAATAGTGTGCAAAGTTTAGTCTATTTTTTTTTTAAAAACAATATTTCCAACAATTTCAAAGTTTTGGAAAAAACAACAAATTCGCCGGTCCTATTATTACATAGAAGGAGCCCAATATGATAATGTTCAAACCGAAAACCGAACCGAAATAACCGAACCGAAATTAGAAAAACCGAACTGAACCGAACTTATTTCAGTTCGGTTTCGGTTACTACTTTTACAAAACCGAAAACCGAATAACCGGAACGAATTTCTTCAAACCGAACCGAACCGACCGGACGCCCACCCCTATATGCCGCCATCACTGATCCACCTACTATTCTGAACCTGATACGTGACAAAGCAATCCCGCTCGTCTCCACATTACTCAAAGTACAAAGAATTTAGTGACACTTCTCCCGGAAACCCTGGGCACCATCTTCCGCCAATCCACTGAAAGATAGAAGGGTAGTACTTCCTCCGATGCTGCTACCTTAACCACGACTTAACTGAAACCAGATGTCTTGCTGCTATGAAAACTGGAACCTGACCAATATGATCTCGCTGCTCTGGAGTGTAGACGGTGGGATTCTGAACTCTTCCCCTTATCTGTGCAGCAACTGATGCACTAGAATCACCCTGCCTGAGTCAACGTACCAATTATACTCAAAACTATACCCAGGCCTACTGAAGTCCGGGGTAGAAATAGGCACCCCCAGTACCTGTCCCCCAACTAGAACTACTGGCGACTCCTCAATGGCTGCTCTGGTAGGCATCTTAACTGCAGCACATACTTCTCGTTGGCCTTTGTCTCTGACCATTGCGACGTGTGATTTGAGATAACATCATCAGGAACCGCCGCTCGTGTCCTCACCATTGGTGAGAAAATGGAACGATATTAAAGGCCTTGGAAAATTCCAAGGAGGATGTCCCATATCTTGAGAGTACACTTCACAACCAATGGGAAGTGACTGTTGCATTGTTACTGCACTGTAGCGTGTACAGTTGCAGGCAGTCACTTTTCTGCTACAACTTTTACAGCTGTAGAGTTGACCTATACTATCGTCTGAGAGTCTGTCAAGGGATCAGGTCCTTCAATTCGTCCGTATACGTTTAATCAGTGCATTCTCCAGAATTCCTTGAGTTAAAGCTGACTGGTTATGCTGTCTACAGATCAGGTCCTTTTTCTGGTTCTTCATATAAAAGTTTGTTAGATCATCAAAACAGAATACAACCCATCATTTACAGTGCAAGTGTTAAGTCAGTTTATGCAATATCCTACGAGATCTTGCTTAGATGGTGCACTTAGGGTGGTCAAGTATATTAAGGATTTTCCTGGTCTTGGTATCTTTCCAGGGCCTTATCTGTCATCTTTCTACCTTTTGTGATTCTAATTAGGCAGCATGCCCCAATACAAGGAGGTCTATCACTGGGTACGTTATCAAACTAGGGGCTCTTTATTGTCTTGGAAGTCAAAGAAGCAACAGACAGTGAGTAGAAGTTCAGTTGAAGCTTAATACAGAAGCCTTGCAACAGTTGCAGCTGAAATTACATGGTTGGTTGGATTGTTGAAGGAGTTGAAAATTGCTGTACTTCAACCAGTTGATCTTTACTGTGACAGTAAAACTGCTCTTCAAATTCCAGAAAATTCCTTTTTCCATGAAAGGACAAAGCACATCGAGATAGATTGTCACTTTGTTCGGCAAAAAATCAAAAATAGATTACTTGCACCTCATTATATTTCGATAAAGCTTCAACTAGCTGACCTTATAACAAAGGCCCTTGGGGTCGCTCAACATCCTTTTCTTCTCTCCAAGCTAGGGGTGTTCAATGCTTTTCCACCCTCCAGCTTGGGGGGGGGGGGAGTCTTGGGATATAGAGGATAAAGTTGTACATATTAGAACTCTAGGGTGAATTAGAGTTAGTTTAAAAGAAGGTTAAAGTGGTTAAATTGGTTAGTTGACAAGTGTAGATGAGCTGCCAGTTAGTTAGTGCATATGTTCACTATAAACCATTGTACTCTGCTTCTTATGTCTCAGACGAAATACCTTCTCATTTCTTCTTCTCTCTATCTTCTCAATTGCTGTTTCTACTCTATCGTTAGCTGCAATTCAACATGATTATTGTACATAAGGAGATGAATTAATATCGCAATTGTTGTTAATAATTTTATTTGCAATATTAGTATTACAAGTACTAAATCCAATATGTCAACTTGATCTTTTTTTTCTGGGTAAATTGATTAAAAAAGAATGGATTTCACTTTTTGCTTTTTGTTTCAAGCATCATGAAACTTGTCGCCTTTTTTGGGGGATTTAAAAACACTATATATAACAACAAAAATAAAAGGAAACCTAGAAAATGAAGGAACAAATTAAAATGACCATTTTATCACTGATGAGGTCCTTCTAAACGAAGATAATCATACATGACTCCTTGATAGGGAGTGAGAGCTATTGTTTGTGTAAGAAAAATTGTGTTTGCTCCTTTGACAAGAAAATTGCCTTGTATTCCAATGCTGTAAAGCCAATATAATCCATGTATACCATGTCTTGCAATTGCATTATCTCCGCCTATAAATCCTGTTGTAAAGTGGGGTTCTTGCGCTTTTCCATCATTGATACGAACCTTGAGGGAAAAAATAAACCCAAAAAAAAAATAAAAAAAATCATGTAAGTCATCTCATATAAACTTTGGCTAGTTAGTCTAGTTGGAGACACAATACATTATATTTCTTTTAAAAATATTACAATCGCTTTAATGAGTGTTATGCGACGCGAATCCAAATTAGTCAGAGTCTCATTGTGAGTACTGCTCATCAAGTGGGAAACTAAAAGAAACGAATTAATCAAGGGTAAGCTACATACTTGTAGTTCAGCTTCATGAGCTGCAGCAAGAGCAAGTTGGAGAGTGTAATTTGAGGCATTGTCAACACTGGTAAGATTAAATATAATTCTCCATGTGGTAGCATTATATGTGTTGATTCCTACCTTCCTGCAAAAGAATTCCAGCAGCACAAAGTTATTATTAAAATTTGATATATTGATCATTAAGAAACAAAGGAAAAACATGAGCGCACGCGCGCTCTCTATATATATATACACGCGTGTAGCTAAAAACAAAGAGGCATAAGAAGCTATAAGGGCATACCTAGAAACATGAGCATAAAACCAGTCTCTTGAATAATTGTTAGTCTCAACATTGTAGACAAGATCATTTGTAGGATATATAACACTGTATTGTTTCCACAAACCGTACTGTCTAAAACTGCAATCAAACCAAAGTGAAAGTGAATGAACTATAATTACAAATTAGGAATGACAAATAGATGATTGACTTGAATTTGAGCGGGTCAGCATGTAATAATTGGACGGATTATATTACCGTCTAAATTTTACTTAAGCTAAGATGAGTTAAACAATATATATAGCTCATAACTCATCCCCTTCGATTCTAACGAAGTTTTAAGTTTTGTGTTTGTTTTCTTATTCTTATATATCATTTATTTAATTTCCGAACAAAATTAATAAAAAAATTATTTATTATGACTATATATAATATATTGGATAAAAATAGTTTGTTTTAAAAAAATACGCGGACAAGTTTTCTTATGGCTCAATTTGAGCTACATATTCAACCCAGAACAGTCCAACGGCTTGACTTGAGCTGTGTCCAAATTGATCCGCCATGAAAATATGCCCACACCAACTTGAGCGAATTTCGCGCGGTCAGATTTTCATGAACTAATTTTATCATCCCTGTTATAAAGGGTGAAATTTCAAAATAGCTAGATTTACAATTGGTAATTGAAAAATAACCATAGTTTTAAAAGTAATTGAAATTTAATCACTTTTTATGCAAAGATAAATCTGAATGAAACCACTTTGCATTTCCAGCATAATATACTGAAGTTCAAATTTTTTACATGTGAATTTCCAGCATAATATACTGGAGTTACACTATATTATGCTGGAACTCCACCATAATGTACTGGAGTTCCAGCATAATATACCGATCCAGCATAATATGCTGGAAGTTTATATACACGTGCTCCGATCTCCCCTATATTATGCTTGAACCTTCCGTGTGCTCGATTTCCAGCATAATATGCTGAAAGTTCATACACATGTGCACCAATCTCCAGTATATTATGTTCTGTGTTACCCCAAAATAATGGCTATTTTTCAATGACTTTGCAAACGCTGACTATTTTTCAATTATCAGTCCGAAAGCTGGCTATCCCGTGCTATTTACACTATTTTATAAAACTATATTGTCAATCTACGAGCTAAAGTAGACAGTAGTGAAGTGAATGAAATGAATAACAATACTAAGAAAGAAATTAAGAAGGAACGTACATTGATTCAGTGTTGTTTTTGTATTTGTGAACTTTGAATTGTGGAGGTGGATTTGGAATAAAGAATTCAGCTGCAGTTCGATCTGGCACTCCAATTTCCCATAGTGTGGCTCCATTTCTTGGAGGCTTATAAACCAAACTCCCCAATTTGATATTAGAACCTGTATTTGGTAACAAATAAATAAATGACAAAAATATATATATATATATATATATATATATATATATATATATATTAATTAGCTGTGAGAGAGAATACGCTTATTTTGACAAACTGATTATTTAGAATTAGGAAAATATAGATTTTGGGTGAGTAAAAATGTATAACCTGGAGTTATTTGTACATCTGAAGTGTATTTGTAATCCCCAATAAATCCTGGGACTGTTGCATACAAGTTATATGTACCAGATATGACATTCTCTATGATAAAATTCCCATTAGAATCTGTTTTAGTCCAGAACTGATATCCCTGGAGATGAAACGAAACATAATAAGTTAATAAATCTATTTTCTTTTACAGATCTATATAACTTAAAAAATGTGTCTATTTTTTATTTTTTTATTTTATAAATTTACAAATCATGTAATTAACCTTACTTTGTTTTCTCTTTGCCATGATCCAGCATCTCCTGATGGCGCTAAACCAATATAGGCATTGGAAGCCGGCACATCTTGTTTACTGATAAACCTTATATGTAAAACAAAAACGAAAGAATGTTAAAATCAATCAATCAATTAAAAGACAAATTACGAGTTCTTTGATTCTCACACTTATTTCTACGTGGTAAACTAATTTAATCTCAACTACAGTCAAACATTTCTATAACAATAGCGTTTGTTCTCAATTTTTTTGGCTTTTATAGTGAATGGTTATTATATACCTATAACAACATTCGGCGTTTGAATATATTTTGCCTGTTATAGACAAAAATTATCCAAAAATTATTTTTTTTCTTTTTTAATATTACATATAAAGGTAAAAGAATATTTAAATTCAAAATCTCAAAAGATATGAATATTTCACGAATTGAATGCTAAACAAGTCTAATACATTATTAAAAAAATTCATAACTAAACGTACAAACTTTTAAACTCTAAGGCACACAATTAAATATTTGAAGATCTTCAAAAAAACATAATAATAACGTGCATATTTTCATGGTACGTACTGTTATCTTTAAGATATATATTTCGATTACAAGTTTTATATTAAAGTTATAACATATTTGATTAAAATATTTAGAATTATTATTAATAATAATCTTAGAAAATCTACCTGAGTGTTATAGAGGGGTAATTTTACAAAGAGCGTACTGTCATAAAGATGTTTGTTGTTGTTATAGGTAAAATATAACATAAAAAATCGGTTCTGAGAAAAATTAGGCTTTTATAGTAAATGATAGTTATATAAGGATGCTGTTATAAAGAGGTTAGTTGGGACTCCACTCACTGTAGATATGGACATAGATTAATCAAACAAATCCACTCTTGCTCAAAATTGAATGCCCAAAGTAGATCAAGCATTTTCACTTTGAAATATATGTGAAAGTAATTTGATTGCAGATTCTAAAGGATGAATACTGGGTAAAAAAACCTACCTGTCATTCACAAATATTTGGCCTCTAACTGTTCCTCTTTGATTAGATTTTATGTAGTCTTTTGAAACTGGAAAATCATAGGGCCAGCTTGCAACTTCTTGATTCATCTGTAAATTTGACAGGGAATTCCTTCAGCAATATGTTAAATGAATTCACTTTTCAAATTGGTACAGTCAAATCTCTCTATAACAGTCTCGTTTGTTCCAAATATTTTTGATGTTATAGCAAAGTGTTGTTATAGCAAATATTTTTTTATAACATAACATAAAAATTGATTCCGAAAAAACTTGATTTTTATAGTGAAGTGTTGTTATATAGGAATATTGTTATAGAGTGGTCTGACTGTATTAGCATTTAGTAAGAGATTAATATATTACCCTTTTCTTAGCATCATCCCAAAGTATGGAGGGATTGTCCTTAGCTGAACCATCTGAATTTAGATAAACAAACACAGGGCCAATAACTTTTTTCCATGGTTCTCCTTGTTGAAATTTTATAGCCAAATCCTCTCCTGCGTAATGTGTACTAACAAATACCTGCAATTATCATTAAAATATATGACTATAAGTATAAGAAAATGAATTCGAGCCCGTTTGGACATTTAAAAATAATTCACTTTTTTCCGAACTTTTTTTTACTTTTTTTTTTCGAAATCAATGTTTGGCCATAAAATTTCAAGTTTCAGTTGAAGATGAATTTTGGAATTTTTCGAAAATTTGAAAAACTCCAAAAAATTATTTTTCAAAATTTTCACTCATATCACTCACAAAATTTCAGAAACAATCCAAAATTATATTCATGTCCAAACACAACTCTAATTTTCAAATATCATTTTGACTTGAATTTTTTTTTCACTTTTTTTTATGGAATTTTACATTTCTTATGTCCAAACGCCCACGAAGTGTTATATATTATAGAAATTTAATATTTCATCACTTACAGAAAGTACAGTTGGACCAACATGTGTAGTAATGTCTTGTCTAAATGGTCCTCCAGTACGAAATTCATTGCTCGGAAGAATCATCCAAAATCCTACTGGAGGATTTGCACTCACCCATCCATAAACTTTACCGTCTTTGTTATCATTTGTATAGAAATACTTGTCATCCACCTGCATTTTTTGAACGTGTATGTAAACATCAAGCCATGCAAATAGTAAACAATTTTTTTTTCTCCGCTCAGTATTCGGTACAACCTTTGGAGCCTGACTTTTCCAGATTTGCATCCAAAAGTCCTACTTTAACACTCCTTAATAAAGATAATCCTATTTTATGGCTCGAATCTAAGAACTGTGGTTACGGTTGGGACGGTAATATAATTACCACCCAACCAGTTTTATCAAAGGCGAAAAGTGCAAAAAAGCTCTAAAGTCCGTTGGGGCTTTAAGCGAAAAGCAAAAATAAAGTGTGGACTTTAATAAAAAAAAGGCGCAATGGGAAAAAAAATAAAAATATGCATGTAGTCCAAGACTAATCATTATAAGCACGCGAAAAACAAATATATGGACAAAAAAAATTAGAAAAAAACCACGATAAAGTGAAATATCAATTGTTTAAGATCGTCTTTTCAGGGTTACACTCAGTGGCAAGGGAAAGTATGCCTTAGACCTTTGCCGCAACACAAAAACGCCCACAAAACGAGGCGATCGACGCGCTCAACATTTTTTGAGTCTCGCTTCAAGAGTTAAGCAGCGCGCCTTTTGATGACAACACACAATTTTTGGTGGTTTAAACAAAACTTATGACTATGAAGATAATGCAATATATGATCTATATATTTTCTCAAACTCTCAATTGAATCCTTGTGAGTTATCTACCATACAAGCTTCAAAGTTGATGTGCTTGCTGACTTTCGTAAAAAAAATAATTATATTGTTAGTATATATATAAGTTAAATCTTTTTCAAATAAATGTATATGCTAATTATAGAGTCGTATACCTCTCCTTTTAAATCTGGATTAGTCGGGCCAGTAAGAAGAACAGCTTCTTTGTAGTCAAGCACCTCGCCAGTCTTTCGATCCACTTCCATTGGCATAACCCGTTGCCTCTCGTCAGAGACAGCCATGTAGTGAAACCTTTTTATTCATAAAAATGCAATTTCAATACTATATATAAATCCAGTAATAAATTATCAAATTTCTTTTTTTTATTTTATAAATGATGAGAAATTTTAGATAAAATACATGTCTTGTTGAAGCTTGAACACAATCCTGAGATTTTGGATATACGAAAGCGGCCATCCTTCTAAACGTTCAACGATTGAGTAAGTATAAAATCCTGGTGCGTCGCGCAACATTATATACCTGAAATTTGGTCGCTCAAATACAATATCCACAGTTACATTGAAAGAGAAGATAAACTTGTATATTCTGACAGTGAACGAAATCAGATACTTCAAAAAGAAAGAAAAACTTGAGCTTTTACATTGGAGTACTTCACCTTTTGTCAATGTTTACGGGTGGTTCATCACATTGAGAAGCATTCCACCTTCTTTTAAATGAAATTTCTGTCTGGTTTTCATTGTCTATAATGACTTCAAAACTTGTTGCTGAAAACCTGCATAATAACACCAAAATTTATGGACTTTTTTAGATGGTTGTTATGTATCGTTTCATTATTGTATTGTATTTACAGTATCATTTGGATGTATATAATATCTGAATAGATTGTATTATTTGTTGTCGTTTCATGATGTCATGCATCAATAATATGAAAGATAAACTTGCAATATTATAAAGAAAAAGTAAGGTACAAGGTAAAGTTATTATATAAAAAGGTAGGGTAAAAGATAAAATAACATTATTTAATAATAAGGAAAAGCATGATGAGAGAGAAAAGAAAAAAAAAAGAAAACGATGCGACCACACCAAATCGGTCTTTTATAAAGTGACACTTTTTGTCATTACGTAACGACAAATTTAATGATACGATACAATAAAATTTAAGTAACAATCAAAATAAGAATGTATTAAAAGTAACAACAGGTAATAACCAGAGAGGTAAAGACTGATTACTTTTTTCGAGTTGTCTGAGGTCCAGTATTATTCCAGATAACATCCCAATACCTGAAATTGTATTATTATTATTAATTATTTTTTTCTTTAAAGAAAATTTAAACTATAATACTTAGTGTAACAATAGGTTAAAACTCAATACCCTCTATCGTTGTCGTTTTTGGTAGCTAGTAAATTTTCGATCCCACCATATGATATGCACGTGACGTGGCCATCTGGTTTTGATAAAATAGTATTTGCAAAGCCATTGCTCAATATCACCTAAAGATAAAACAATGAGAATTATAATTGAAGGAATTACATTTAATTTACATAAAATCAAATTAAGTACAACCTCTTATACAATGTTTAAAGATTTAAATATAGAATAAAATGTCTGATAAATGTAGATTTACTTGTTCTGTTTGTATCTCCAATTTGACCGCTGGCATTGTTGTCATTCTTCCCCAGTTTTTAATTCTAACAAAGGAGTAACAAGTCAGTACGTTAATCAGGTTGAATCAAATTTGAACGAGTTAAAACGAGTTTAGTTTAACTTGAATGAGTTAGAACGGGATGAATCAATACTATATGCGTAGGAAACAATAATAGCTAAATTTACTCGACTCAATTTGACAAAATAATGAATAATTACTTTACATGTCCAACTCAAAATTGTTTTTCATTTCTTTGTTTGTCTAGTTATAATTTGTTTAATTATCAAATCAACTAACAAAAACTTTATATCACGATTATATCTAATCAACGCAATATTATTTCTTACATTTATGTTTTAATAAATTCTCTTATGGGTCAAATTGGCCTACATAGAACAATAGATGGATTATATATGGGAGAAATTAAAAAATAGCCAGATTTACAAGTGGTCATTCAAAAATAATCACTTTTTCAAATGTAATCGAAATTTAGCCACTTTTCAAGTAAAGATAAATCTGAACGAAAACACTGTTCAAAATCCGGAAAATACTCCAGCATAATATACTAGAGTTCCAACAAAGTATACTGGAACTCCATTATAATATACTGGAGTTCCATCAAAGTATACCGGTTGAGCATAATATGCTGGCAGTTCATACACAGGTGCTCGAATCTCCAGTATATTATGCTGGAACTTCCGCGTGTTGGAGTTCCAGCATAATATGCTGGAAGTTCAAACACAGGTGCACCGAACTCTAGTATTTTATGCTGGACCGGTCTCTGTTGCAGCAAAATAATGGCTATTTTTCAATGACTTGGCAAACGATGACTATTTTTGAATGACCATTCCGAAAACTGGCTAGTTTGTGCTATTTTAACATTATATAATCCGTTTACTTTGTGGTCTCTTATTTAGAAGTTAACCACTTTTTCAGAATTAGACCAGTTGTCTGAATATCTATTTTGAATTTAAACTCCAAGCCAAGTGGTCATTTTCGAACTTTTGACCACTGGTCTACTTCAGAAGAAGTGGTCAGCTTCTAAATATAAGGCGAAAAAGTGACTATTTTTGTAATTCAAACTACCTAGACTATTCAAATTTTTCCAAGCTATTAAATAGGCTAACTTGGTCATGTCCAAATTCAAACGTGAATATATTTTCATTGGCTAAACTTGACACTCCTAGCATCGTTGAGCCTATTCTTATGTAGTAAATAAAAGAAATATGACTTCATATAATTTCGAAAATAACTTTATGGATCGAAAATTAATTAAATAAAAGAAATATAGACTTACCCGTTGTGTTGACGACAATCTGCAGCTACTATGAAGAATGTAAAAGCAACCATAGTGACCTCCAACAAACATATGCTTAGTTTCTTATTCTTCCCCATTTTCTGCAATTTCACTCAACAATATATTTATACTAGAAAATTAATTAAAGAAAAACTTGTTTGACTCCCGAAATTCAATTACCGTCACATAAATTGAGATGGAGGGAATATAATATAATATAAGAAATTCTTATCCTAATAAGACCTAACAATTCTTCTTCAAAACTTTTGAAGTAAACACCACCTAAACTTATTAAATCACTAGCCTTGAATTTTCTTATAAGAAATTGGGAAATCCAAATTAAAAGAATGTGATGGTAATTAAAAATTGAAAAGAATGTAATATTTTTTCTAATAAGTAAGGGGTTGACAGGAACTAGATAACTCCATTGATATTATATAGAAGCTAAAATATGAACGTAGAAAACTAAACAAAGCCAAAATCAGATAGAAAAGAAACACAAACACACGGAAGAAGCAATTTATATTAGTTTCCATTGGAAATTGAAACTAAAAGATAAATGAGAAAATTAGAAAAAAAAACAAATATTAATAATAATAACAGAAAAAAAATAACAAAACAGAGAAGAAGTTGCATACCTCTCTGCTAGTCTGCTGTGTATGTATTATAATGTCTATTAAGCTTTTTATAAGTTAGAAATTGGTCACTAAATTAATAAATAATTTCATGATTTAAAGAAGACTATATATGGACAAAATACTAATTAAAAAGATTGTTAAAGCTAAATCTTGAAAGAGATTCTAACCGAGCTAGCTGTGAAAAGATCTCCTAAGGAAAGTCAACTAATAGTAGCAAATTAAGATGCTAATCTCTTTTTTATCATAGATTTTCTCTCTTATTTGTCTTGTATTTCAAGAAAAAGAAAATATTGCCAGTTCATGGATTTCAAAATGCTTCCACTCAATCCAAATTAAATATTTAATTTCTACTATCAAGAATTGAACGTCTTGTCAATTTTGGCTTGCAAGTAGATTTAGAATCGTAACTTTTTATGTCGTGGGTAAAATTAGTCCCGATATCTCGTCCTCTTTTTTATATATATGAGTCTTAGAGTACGCGCTTTACGCGTATACTCTATTTCAGTGAATATATAATTTTAAGAAATAATGTGACTATTATTAAATAAAATATTTGAGTTATTGAACAAAAATTAAAAATATTTGCTTTTAATAATGAATGTTGATTCAATTTAGCTAGTTCACTAAATAAATTAAAACTTGTCCAATAAAAATATGTTATGCCATATTCTGATTTATGAGAACTTTGGGAATATATTATGAAAATTATTATTATTTTGTTACCTAATACTAAAAATAAGTAACAAATTAATAATATAATATAACTAAATTTGCTCAACTTTTTAATTTCTGCCATCCCTGGTACTCTTCTTATAAAAATAAATTTGTGTAACTTAAGAGTTTGATCAACTTGAAAAATAACTTTACTAACATGAGATTTTGAAAAAGGATTAAATTGAATTCTTTTGCTAATTAATTAATTCAACTAGTTGATTATTTATTCTTAACATTAAAAGAATAATTCATTTTTTTTTGCATTGGGGATTTTTAATTTTATAATAATAGAGAAAATATAGATACTTTTTTATCTTCTAATTATGTAATATTTAAAAAATACATTTAATAATTAAAATATTTATTAAGTATAAACATCTTACTATCACTTAAAATTCTAAGTTATTACCTATAAAAATAATGAATGCCTAAACATATTTCAAAGGGAATTGCCGTAAGAAATAGAAGGAAAAGAAAACATATTCCTAGTTCTCCCAGACTATATTTATTTTGAAATTCTAAATATAAATTCTTTTACTAATTTTAAAAGGAAAGATTTCATAACCAATTTTAGTTACGAGCCTTATATATTTCAAATAAGGAAAGATTTAATAAATAATATTCTATTTGATTTGAAAGTTCTACATATTAAGAAAATATTTAAATTACTATTTTGTCCAGTGTGAACTCCATTTTAAAAGGTAAAAAACAAACAACATTTTGCTAAGGGCCTTCGTGCTTTTAATATAATATAAATAATTATATTTTTAATGATTTTCGCGGTAAAATTACAATCGTGGAAGTCAGCTACTCCTAATGTCTATCAACCAGTGATTCCGACCAAGAAATTTCATCATTTATTATATGCAGAATACATAAAATACCACCCGAACTTGTACCCCAAATCCCCATTACACACCTTTTCATCACAAAAATATTTTTACGCACTTAAACCTTTCAGATGTGTATCTATGACTGTCACCGCCCAAATTCCAATTTAGGTCGCGATGTCGCCCAACTCTGATGTCAGGCAAGCCAACCTTAATTTACTAGTGATCCCCTTTTAATTTATAAAATAATTTCCCATACTTGAGAGGTTTTCTTTTAGATTTCAAATTTCGAAGTCAACAAGTGACTTAGACAACCAAAAGTGAGTAATAAATATAGTAATCACCACCAATAATTACAACCCAAAAGAATAGAATATCCACTATATATGTGGGCATGCCAGGAACTGGCGTCACAGGTCTACGGGCATCTAATAGAAACGAGTATCCAAAAGAAAGTACAAGTTTGCCCTACTGTCCGAAGAAAAATAATACAAACATAGCAAAAGAAAAGAGGAACTCCAAGGTGCTGTCAGAGAGATACGTCAGGGAAAACAGCTCACCGAGAACTCCATGCCAGATATACGTCAGGGACGAGCTCCGGATGAATGCCCAGATACACCCGCCTCAGAGCCTGTACAATTAAGTACAGAAGCGTAGCATGAGTACATAAACAGATATGTACCCAGTGAGTATCCCGCCTAATCTCGAAGAAGTAGTGACGAGAGGTAAACGTGATACTTACTAGGGTCAAATTTCTAAATATCATAATTTAATAAGGACTAGGCAGGCATAACAGTCGTAGTAATTGTATTGGTAAAAAAAGAGCTTCACACGTGTGATAAATCTTGATGACTCAGCAGTCTACGTGGAGCAATGAAGACACGACATCTGGACGGGACTCTTATGAAGAGGTATAAGGCAAAGACGCACGACAAATCACACTCACGGGTTAATTAACTACGGAAGTCTCAACCTGATTGAGAAGATGAAGAGACATGGTCAAAATGTATCTAGGCGGAACAAAAGGCAGATTCAGAGATCTTCAGTTAGTGATCCACACGTTACACAACTTTCACGTAACAGTTACGGTTACTCATTGTAACGTTATATTAATGTCATAATTAGTCATTAATGCTCAATCACTGAAAAGGGCAAACATTATATTAGGAAATTTCCTATATAAGGGAGTAAAATATAACCTGTAAGGGGGCATCCGAACTACTATTGAAATACACTTTACTTTTCATACATCTCATTGATTTTTCTTTATTACTTACAATCAGTCTTGCCTTGGTTATCAGAAACTTGTGTTTATCCTAAAAATAGCTTTGGTCAAAGGATCTAATTCTTTGGTTAAACAAATTGGTTCCGTTACCGGGAATCTGATAATCTTTGTTTGCTTTTCAAGCGATATCCTCTAAACTATGTCGAACTCTAACGACAACAACCATAAAAGGAATGGAACCTTAGTTCCATCACCTTCAGGAACCCCACGTGGTTCAAGGGAACAATCCCCAGAAAGATCCAATAACAACAACGATAATAATGATCAAACGGTAGAACAAGATCGGGTAAAGCAAATGATTGCAGAGTATGAGAGCCAGGCTTTGCAAGAATTTGCGAGGGGATTACCAGCAGCGTCACCTGCACCACTGACACCATCCTCCAATAATACCATCACTGTGGAAAATCCTCAGTCTGGGTTGGCAAACTCAGGAAGGGGAGATACTCCTAATGAATCTCTCGAAGCGAGACCATGTATGTCTAATAACTCTGAATTACAGACTTTATTACTAACTTTGCAGAAACAGGTGAAGGAACAAAACGATCGAATTGAACAAATTCTTGGAGTACCACCTGTTATTAAAGGCATTGACGTTGATAGATATTCTCAACAACCTTGGAAACCAAGCGCAGCACCCGTACCTATTCCCAAGAAGTTTAAAATGCCCGACGTTCCTAAGTATGACGGTACAACCGACCCACGCGACCATGTGACTGCTTTTACCACCGGAGTGAAGGGAAACGACATAACAAAACAAGAAATTGAGTCGGTCCTAGTTAAAAAGTATGGAGAAACACTTACCAAAGGGGCGCTAACCTGATATTCTCTTTTCCCTGAAAACTCTATTGATTCTTTTGCTGAGCTTGCAGATTCTTTCATAAAGGCACACTCCGGTGCACAAAAAGTCGAGAAAAGGATGGAGGAAATCTTTAAAATTAAACAAGGAGACATGGAACTACTTTGTGAATTTGTAGACAGGTTTCAACGAGAAAGAATGCTATTACCAAGGGTGCCTCATAATTGGGCAGCCATGGCATTTGCAAGCAACTTAAATGACAAAAGTTCTGAAGCCACGAGAAGACTCAAGGAAAGCTTGAGAGAATTCCCAGCTACGACGTAGAATTATGTCTATAACAGGTACAGTACTAAACTTCGAATAGAAGAAGAGACTATTGCTCGTTCGAAAGATGAAGATCATACCAGGTCCAAACGTTTCGAATCAGACATGAGATCAGGTAAAAACAGGTACGATCCTTACTTGGGACCATCAGGACGTGAAACTCGTCCCAGGTTCGAAAACACCAGGTCAGATTATAGACCACCAATCAGAGATGCAGGCTCGTCCTCATGTAGATCCAGAAAGGATCGAGATGAACGGCCTAGAGGTAATGCACGAATTGGGGATCACACCTTCAATGTAAGTACTTTTGATACCCAATTTTTTCTCAAACTATTTTAAAGTTTGCATATATACCTTCAAAATCACTCTTTATAATAACTGTTATTTTCCGTAATTTTTCATATTTTTATTAAATTCTTTTCCAATTTATTCAGTACTTTTATATTCAATAATTATTCATGAATTGTATTATAAATAATTTCAAAATATTTCCCAGCTCAATATATCATTTTTAATCCTATTAGGATTTGATTATTTCACAAATTAGTCAATTTGGCATTATTTGGCCATAATTACAATAATTTTGCAATTATGGCCTAATTGTACATTTTATACCATTTAAATCAATAATTATTCAGTTTTATATTTTCTATATTAATTAATTACCTTAATTCCACCTATTTAAGCTTAATTTAATTTTATGCAATTATTAGTTATTTCTATTAGTTATTTTTCTATTTAATCGGGTATTTAACAATTAGTCCCTCCCTATTTAAATTATAGCCCAATTTTAATTCAGTTTCAACCTATTGAAACCAGCCCAATTACATAACCCAATACCCAAGCCCAAGCCCAATCTCTATCCTACCCGACCCAACGTCTGGACAAATCCTGACCGTTGATCAAACTTGATCAACGGCCCAAAAACAACCTTCCTTAATTAAACCTAGGTGACTACCCCCCGTCTCTCATTCACTCCCCTCACACTCATCTCTCTATTCTCTCTCTATCTCCAAGTTCTCTCTAGAACCTTCCTATCTCTTCATCTCTGATGGACACTGTCCACCTTCTCCGACCACTTCCCTCGCCGGAAACCATGACCTCTCACCATTTCCTAGCCCCTGCTTCACCCCATGCCGGTTTGATGCTACCCTGAGGTCCTCAGGTGAACCTGGAGCGGTTCAACTCCTACCTATGGTCCCTCTTGCCATTTTTCGGCTACCCATGGCCGTCCGAGTAAGGTTCTTACACTTTCCGGTGGAAACTGGTAAAACCTTGAGTTTTTCTCTCCTCTTTGGGTTCTCTCTTCGAAACCCTAACTTCTAAAACCTCAGATCTTTCTAGATCTGTAACAAATCTATACATATTTCAAGTCGTTTTGATGTTTTCTTTAAGGGTTTTCCATTTTTCCTAAAATGATTTTTTTTGTTTTCCAACTAGGGTTTCTAAAAAACCTGCAAAAACGATTTCTTCAAGTTTAAGGGTTCTTCTGAGATTCTTCTCGTATTTTTAAACGGTTTCTGTTAAAATCTCTTTTTCATAGTTTATTATGTTAAAACTTTAGTTTTATCACTGTATTATAATCTTAGGTTTGCCTTTATTGATTTACTCTTTTGATTTGTATACGTGTCTGTCTCTTATAAATACGTCCTGAGTTTTTTATGATTTTTATCCTATTCTTGCTCATTAGGGTTCTTGATTTTGGCTTCTTCTGCTTATGCTGTAGTTGCTCTGTTTAATCCCTCTAGTTGTTACTATTTTTTTTAGATGAATCTCTAATCCTATGTGATTTCTTGCTGCTACAGTCATTAGGGTTTCAGACTCTTTGATTCCCCCTGTTATATCATGTTCGTTTGTTAATCACTTTAATCATTTAATGTGTGCTAGTATTGAATCCCTGATTCCATGTGATTTTTACTTGAATCTCTGATTTCCTGTCCTATTGTGTGTTCACATCGTGTACTCACATGAATCAGCATTACTCCTGTTTAAACCCCTAATTTCCTGTAACCGAACCTCTCATTGATCTTTTGTGATGAGTTCCTTACTGATTTACAACCTTTAAATTATTTCTTTGCCTTATTTTGGTCAACTATGCTGTCACACGGAGTTTTATATTATTTCCTTAATTTAAATATTCTGAACCTAGCCTCAATTGCATGTCCCATACTTGTACTATGCTAAGTTATTTTCTTATATGCTATATGCAGTCACATATGGTACCTTTCCTTATTTGCTGTCTGCATAATACCGTTTGAACTTAACCCCTTCAATTAAGGGATACCTATACTGATTTTACATTGATTGATACTCAGTCTCATAATTAAGGGTTAACTTTGATTCCTACCTTATTTACTATCTGTTTTCATACTATATATATACACAACTCTTTCATTAAGCAGAACACGAACTAATCTGTTCAACTCTCTCTCTCACAACTAAAAACTCTCTGTTCTATCTCTTTTCTGTGATAGTTACTACTATTCTAAGTTAGTCGGCTGCAAGCCAAGGCTAACTATTGTGCATCTCCTACTTCCTGTTTGTGTTACTACTTTCTTCACTTCACTGGTATGTTCTAATTCATATTTCAGTTCTCAAACCAACATGTTTCTACTACAGTTGCAATCCATTATGTTTCTAATTTGCTTTTGCTTATTATTTTGTTGTTCAACATGTAACTAGGATCCTGAACTCCATTCGCATGATAAGTTATACTCTATTTGTCATAACCAACATGTCTTTATGTACTTGATACATATTCTATGGAATCTTCATGTCTATGTTTGGTACATTAGTTTGATTAGGGTAAATCCTACTGTCTTGAACTATTTGGTCCTGTTATGTTAGTATAATCCTACACCCTATTGTATCCCCCAATCTGAATCCTTAGGAACTTCCGATTGTGTACTGCCTACTACATGTTTGCCTTCACATGCTCTGTATTTGTCCCTTAAATCCCATTACCCCTGCTTGTGATTGNCTGTTTTGTTACTCAACCTTTTCAAAACTATGTCAAGCACCCTCACATATACTCTTAGAAGTCTAGGTTCTGCCCCCTCCGTGTGAGCATTGCCTTGGGACCCTTGAGTTCCCTCTGAACTTTGACACACAAAGGCTGGCCATTCCAGACTGCACTTACTCTATTTTGGCTATGAAATCTTGGTGTGAGCACTTCCCGGGATCCCTTGAGGTCCTTAGGGAACTCTGACACACCCGAATTGTGAAAAGGTTGTGAAACATTACCTGGTACTGAGGACCTGGAGAATTGAGCCTATTCTGTAGGCTCCCTATAGTTAACTTCTTATTTTTTCTTCTATTTCAGTTCTGTAATTCATATCCCATGGTCTGTAATAATTAATTGTAAACAACTCTGAGGTCGGATAGTGAAAAATGGGTGGGTGATATGCATGCTGTAGTATAATTAAAGGTAGAGACCATGTTTCTAGGTTTATTTTCTCTATGCGCAATAGCAGCCATGTTTAGGTACAACATGCCATGCATTAGATATCATGCTACTTAGGCTCATATATACTGTTTTCCTTTCAGCACATCATCATTCATTGCCCTCACTTAGAGATCCTGTCTATAGGACAAATAATTAAGTAAATTGCTATAAACGTGTCCTAAAGCTTCATTTAGAAGTCCTGTCCTAGAATAAATAATGGTAACAAAACTGCAATCATGTCTCATCATGCTATACACATAGAGACCCTATTCTAGGTAAACAACGATTAAAATCTTTCACCTCTGTTATTCCTGAAATGGTGCATAATGTTGTGATTTTATGTGCATTTAAAAATCCTTTTTAGGTTACTATGCATCATGCTGCATTAGACATCATGCTATAAGATTGTATTCGTTAAACTGCACTTAGTCTAAATACAGATATCTAAAACAGTCCCCTGTTTTAAACAACTGGTAATTAGTCCTTGCACATCTTCAACACCTAGAATTTCATGTTATCTTACACTTAGGCAAGACTTAGATAATCAACTTTAAAAAATATAACCAGAACTGTCCTTTGTGATTAGTGTTCAACTGTCAGCATGCTTAAAACCAGTGGGCAAACCTGATTAAGACTTTCCTCTCTGAGTGATGCAATAAATTTGTCTTTGTGTTATCACTTAGATATCATGCTTAGGATCTGAACCTGAATATGGACTTTAATTGTGTATGAGACATGCTGTTTATGTGCACTATTTTTGGAGATCTTTGAGCCCTTTCCTGTTTATGTGCTACCCCCTTTATCTGCAGTTCTATTTGTTCATTATATGTCGCCTTAGCATTTTCACCTTTAAAACCTGAGGGTCTGCCTAGCACCTCCTTTAGGATAGGAGTCCTAATTTCCTCCGGGACTGATAGGAAGGGATGGGTAACAACATGCATTAGAGGTCGAGACCAACACTCAATTTAGTTGCTTTCACGGTGTGGGGAAGGGTAGAATATGGATATGATGACCGGTGCGCTAATACCACGTGTAGCCCCTCTTCGAGGAGTGATTACCGGGTATTGCATTGATGTGATCCATATTATTATAAACCTACGTTACTTTTATATGCTTAGCTCGTAATCCTTTCAAAGTCTAATCTCCTCTACTATTTTCAAACATCCGCATGCTTAAGACTTAAATCCCCTCTTATTTGAGACTTTACTTGTTATTTGCTAATTACAAATTCACAGAAACCATTTGGCCGGGAACCACACTTGTGGATCCTGAGGGGTGCCTAACACCTTCCCCTTAGGATAATTTCAAGCGCTTACCCAATCTCTGGCTAGTAACGTAGTTGTAATTGAACCCCTTAGGTGCCCTAACGCACTGTTAAAACCGTTAGGTGGCGACTCTTCAAAATATACAAACCCCTTTCCCAAAAGGAACGAGTTGTACCGACCAATGTCATAAACCCTTTCAACCGGCCCTGAAAGGAGCGCTCGGGGAGAAAAAAAGGGGGGGGGGGGCGACAGCATGGCCACTCCACTAGGGATATCCAGGCTTTTACCATTTCAAATTGTTTCGTGAATTTGTGCCTTTATTTTTAAGTACCTTCATCCTTTCCTATTCCCTTTACATGCAATTAATTGTTTACTTCAGGTATTTACTTTTCTTCAAAGACGAAACTGCTTTAAATCATTACTGCTGTTTTTAGCGCTTTCTTTAACGTGCAAATACGTGACAACTTTTTTTAATACTTATCATTGCATTATCATGCTCAACATTCATACTCCACTCGTGCCAAACAAAATACTATAACAACGCTTGATGAGTGGCTGCGCTCTTCCTATATTATTACCCACTAAATTCGGAAAGGCTTCTTTTCGGTAAAACTAGTCGATCAGCGGTGTAGTTGACGGTTCCGTGCCTTTCCCCCTTGATTCGTCCACTCAAGGGTACCGGTCTAAAACCCCATAGAAACCTTACTCTGTCGCACTGTTGCATGCATTATGGTCAAACCTAGTCGAGCTAAAGTGTCGTCCGCACGATAGCTTTTAAGATAACCTTATCCAAAAGTCCACCGGGTTTCGCTAAATCCAAACGGACGCCCTCACGCTCTGCGCATTTATTTGGAGAACTAAATGCATCCTACTAATTATTGACAATAAATAGTCGAGTCCGGTGGGGGTAAGGGCCTAACCTTATTTGCTTTGCAGAAAAATGAGGCACGAAGTCCCCAGATTCGGCATGGTCTTCAATATCCAGCCAATACTGTTGAGTTGGTTGGAGGATCTGCACTCTAGCGACAAAGCTATCATCAGGAAACACTTGGGTAACCTACCATCTCTCCTGGAAATCCAGCCTAACAAAATGATAATAGAGGTTGCTACCCTGTTCTGGGATCGTGAAATGTCCGTGTTCCGCTTTGGGAACATCGAAATGACGCCTTTGATAGAAGAGATAGGAGGGTTAGCTAACCTAGTATGGGAAACTCCAGGGTTGTTGATGCCTGAGAACTGCACAGGCAAAAGTTTCCTCAAAATGATGGGCCTGAAAAAGGACGCAAAATTGGTATGGTTGGATGATTCGTACATTCCTTTTGACTACTTGTACGAAAGGTATGGCTACAACAAATCATACCGTACCTACCATGACGAGTTTGCTATCACCTCTCTGGGACACGTCCATCGCCGAGTGTTCGTGTTTATGGTTTACTTTTTGGGTTTGATCGTGTTCCCGATGAAGAAGGAAAGGATCCATACCAGGCTAGCCATGGTAACTAAGACCATAATGGAAGGGGTAGATGGGCAAGACTTCAGTATTGTGCCCATGATCGTTGCAAGACATATATCGGGACTTAGAAAGCAAAGTATTTCGAAGGTTGCAATTTATTACTTCAACTCTGGCTCATGGAACATCTCCAAAGATGTGAATACCGACAAGACATTCACCGCAGAATGTGGGATGACCAGATCACTTTCCATCACCCAAATCGAATGAATTATATCCCCGACATGTTCGCTCAGCCTGAAAATACCGAGGGATGGGTTGAGATTTTTGACAATTGGAATGAAGAGCAGGTTCAATGGATGTTTGAATGGTTTCCAACGGATGAGTTCATCATTTGATCCCGAGATGCATCATTTCTGATACTGATTGGTCTATGGGGGACATACCCTTACGTCCCTCTTCGAGTTATAAGGCAAGAAGGTAGGAAGCAAGTCATCCCTAGGGTCGAGAAGATGAGCCATCTTCGAGATGCCTTTCAAAATAATGACAGTCCTCACAAGTGCCAAGCTCAGCACCTGTGGCACTGCAAGATTATACTTGAGAAAGACACCATCGATCCAGATAGATATCATGCCAATGTTACCCCTTTCTATCTTGGTTGGTTAGAAGAGGATTTGGGTGGCCAAAGCAAGCCGGGGTACGTCTGAGGTCACAGGGTTATAGATGAAAGGGCAGAGGCACAAGTCAAATACAACCAACTGCGCAAAAGTATCCGGGAATATGAGGATGACCACCACAAGATACATGAGTTCAACAAGAAACTGATCGAGGAATGGAAGTACATGGATATCAACGCCAACAAGAGGCTGGGGTACTTGGAATGAGGTATAGTCGTGCTGGAAGAAAAGTTCATCAAAAGAGTCTAAGATTGTCAAAAGGCCGAGGGAGCTGCAGGGGGATACCTAGCCAGAACCTACCTGTTGCTGGGACTTCGCGAGCTGGGAAAACTGTACAAGGAAAGCAAGAATGCTGAGTCTGAGTAAGGTCCTTCTGGGACCAAGTAGATAGGAGTGTATTTATTTTTCTATCAATGTAATAAGGCCAATGACCATTAGTGACTTTTATTTTTCGTCTATCGTTTTGGGATTTGTCTATTTTTTCTTATCAATAAAATGAAGCATTTAGCATTTTAATTTCTCCAAATCAATTTGTCGCTAGGACTACCCCGGGCACAAAGAGGTTCCCAACTTAGGACGCGCTTTACATTTCCGCATTATGTGTTTAAATACCACAATATTCTTTTCATAATACTCACTGACTTGGTTACCATTTGTTTTTATTTCTTTCTCTTACTCCCCTCCCCAAAGGTTAGTTCATGCATTCTGGCATCATCAACCTATCGCACAAGATCCAAGGGCCCTCCACCTACTCCTCCTCCTAGTCCTCCTAAGGGAAAAGACAAAGGAAAAAGTAAGATGGAAGAGTCCAGCGGCACCAGAAAGGAGAATATGATTGAACGGATAGAGGCCACTGATGGCCGAGGTATTCAGGTCCTGCATGAAAGCATGTCACCACTTGAACAGAAATTGCTGAAGTTTCAGGAAGAACTCGATCAAGTCCGTAATCTGGCCAAATTGTCATTTTCCCTCAACGTCCCCGACGTCAACCTTACAAATGCTCAAAACCCCGCACCTCCATAAAATATCCCATGACAGCAAAATCATCCCGCACCTCACCATCACGTCACTCCCCCAAAGAACCAAACTCTCCCGACGCAGTGCAATGCTTTACACACCTCAAATAACACTCCACTACTCATCCCAGAACTTCAAAACCCCACAAAGAACCATTTCCACACCTATAACAATCCTATCTATGTGGAAATCGTAACCCACTCCACTCTGCCTATCTCACATGCATCCGAGTCTGACAAAAAGGACTTACTTATCAAGAACCTGGCTGAGGAGGTTAAGAAACTGACCAGCCGAGTCCAGGGTGTTGAAGGAACCAAGGGAATTGAAGGGTTGAATTATGAAGACCTTTGTATCCAACCTGATGTCGAACTACCCGAGGGGTACAAACCTCCAAATTTTGAAATGTTTGACGGTATTGGTGATCCGAGAGTCCATCTGAGGACCTATTGCGACAAATTGGTTGGCGTTGGGAAGGATGCAAGAATCCGCGTGAAGCTGTTCATGAGGAGTTTGAAGGGAGACACACTGTCTTGGTACATCAGCCAAGACCCCAAGAAATGGTCAAACTGGGTAAGCATGGCGTCTGATTTTATGGACAGGTTTAGATTCAACACAGAGAACGCACCAGATGTGTTCTACATTCAAAATTGAAGAAGAAACCCACAGAAACCTTTCGCGAGTATGCTACTCACTGGAGGTCCGAAGCTGCTAAAGTCAGACCTGCTCTAGAGGAAGAGTAGATGAAAAAGTTCTTATTCCAGGCTCAGGTGACGCAATATTATGAACGATTGATGATTTTTGAAGGCCACAAGTTCTCCTACATAATCAAATTGGGTGAGCGGATTGAAGAAGGTACTAAAAGCTGTATGGTTACAAATTTTGAAGCCTTGTAAGCCACGAACAAGGCTTTACAGTCCGGTGGTGTGTCTAAGAAGAGAGACGTGGGAGCCGTAATGATTGCACAAAGAGCCAAGTCCCCACACAAATACCAAACTTATCTAACACCTCCACTCACATACCAGCCAACCCTGAACTACCAAGCTCCACCACCTTCCTACCAAGCACCCTTACCGAACTACCAAGCTCCACCACCTTCCTACCAATCTCCTCCACCCACATATCAACCTGCTTCGCCCAGGTACTCACAACCCCCTCCTGTCTACCACACTTATAATTCCCAGCTATCCCATTACCAATCACCCCCTGCACACCAAAACTTCCCTAGACCTTGTCCCAATTTTGATCGCCGCCCTCCAAAGCAATACATCGCCATAGCCGAGCCCATTGACCAGCTGTATGAGAAGCTCAAAGCTGCTGGTTATCTCACACCTATCCCTACTGCCACCCCTGAGAACCCTTCTCAGTGGGTTAACTCCAACAAATCCTGTGCATACCATTCCGACATGAAAGGACACACCATCGAAGAATGCCGCTCTCTGAAGGACAAAATACAGGTTCTTATTGACAACAAGATTATTGTGGCAAAAGACCCCGCTCCAAACGTCCGTGACAATCCTTTGCCAGACCATAAGGGTAGAGGTATCCATATGATTGAAATAGAAGATGATTGGGATCCCGAGGGATCAATCGGGTTGATCGCAGAAGGCGATGACCCAAAAAAACCCGCAATCACTCTCAAACTGATCATAGTCCAGATTCAACCATCTGAGGACGCTGAGGTGAATATGTCTATACCATTTGAGTTTGAAGAAGCGCCACCTGCAAAGTCACCAGTGCCAATTGAAGTTGAGTTTGTATCTCCAGCAAATGCACCGGCACCATTCGAGGTCGCAGTCTTGCCATCCTGAACACACATTCCATTTGAAGTAAGGATGGCCGCACCAATTCCGGTGGCAATGTCAACCATGCCACCCTTCTATTCAAATGCTATCCCTTGGGACTACATAGCCGAGGTGAGAAGGAAAGGCAAGGTCAGGTCTG
Source organism: Nicotiana paniculata (assembly GCA_005239505.1). Lineage (NCBI taxonomy): Eukaryota > Viridiplantae > Streptophyta > Magnoliopsida > Solanales > Solanaceae > Nicotiana > Nicotiana paniculata. Next base: position 28,986 of record ML362067.1, read on the forward strand.
AGGAAGCTGTCGCAACACAGGGTATGACCAGAACTGGTAGGGTCTACACCCCCGAGCATCTGGCCGAGTCAAGAAAGCAGGCTGCCGACTGGCCTCCTCTTATCGAAGCAAGTCCCGAAGACCTTTGGAGAAAGGTACAGGCTAAGGAGTATTTAATCATCGACCAGCTGAACAAGACACCGGCACAGATATCCATCCTCTCTTTGCTGCAGAATTCTGAAACACACAGAAATGCTTTGTTGAGAGTGTTGAGTGAAAAATATGTGCCAAAAAACATCACTAGCGGGGAAATGGCCAATATGGTAGGCCAGGTACTGGAGAGTCATAAAATCACTTTTCATGAGGACGAGCTACCACCTGAAGGATTGGGGCACAACAAAGCGCTGCACATCACCGTGCAATGCGAAGATCATTTCATCACAAGAATCTTGATCGATGGAGGTTCTAGTCTTAACATCTGTCTGTTGATAACACTCAAGAAATTGGGTAAAGGGATACATGAGATAAGGGATTGAGCGATCAATGTGAAAGCCTTCGATGGTTCTCAAAGGTCCACCATGGGGGAGATCAGTCTATGTCTGCAGATAGGACCAACTTGGTTTGAAGTGGATTTCCAGGTGATAGATATGCCAGCATCCTACAACATGTTGTTGGGATGACCCTGGATTCATGCTGCTGGGGCCGTAGCATCAACGCTACATCAGGCGGTAAAATTAGAGTGGAACCACCAAGAGGTGATTATTCATGATGACGGTAGTAACCCCATTTATAGTCGTCAAACTATTCCGATGATTGACGGAAAAGGGAAGATAGGCGGGGGAACTTACCACCACATTGAGCGGGTTAATGCTATCGACAAGGAAAAGTGGTGGGATGGCAAAATTGAGAGCATCCTGAACTGGAGAGGATATGATCCAGGAAAAAGGCTCGGTAAGAACCTCCAAGGGATCACAAAGCCCATAAAACTCAAGAAACATGGTACCACTTTCGGTCTGGGGTATGAGTACACTTGGCAGGAATTTAACGACTGGTCTCCACCTTGGTGCGGTCTCTATTACCCTTTGGAGCAGCCACTACCTCATCTTGAGCAGACTTTCAAGCATGCCGACATTATTTACGGATCAGACGAAGAAGAAGCACTTGCAGTGATGAGGAGTTTGTTTCTAGAGGACGAGAATATGGATTGCTGTGTTGTTCTCGAGGAGGAGAGGNGTAGCAAGGCTAAAACAAGCATTATTTACTGTTTTATTTACTAAATGATTTTCCTTTTCCTGCATTTTTCAATTTCTGCAATAAGATCTTCAATGTTCAAAGCAGTTATTCAATTCATCAAAGCATATTTATTTCTCTACGAATCCGATATTTATTGCTATTGTCTTCTCTCATTACTTTATTTATACAACATTACTATT
>MDKI01074577.1:0-22898 GCA_005239505.1 Nicotiana paniculata
ACAATCAGTTTTTGCTCAATGGATACAAAACACCCATGCTTTAGCACCTGGTGCAACGGCTCCCGGTGCAACAGCAAGTACCAGTTTAACTTGGGGGAGGGGGGTGATTTAGTGGCAGTGGATGGCAAGGTGGCTTTGTTGCCTATTCCATTAGGAACCGCGGATTACATCAATGCATAAAGCAAATTGTTTCAAGGGGCATGCGTGTATTCAACTTTACAAATCCAAACTTATTACTATAGTATCGTGAATACAAAAATTTTAATTGTCCAAAGTCATCATAAATTCTCATAGATGAAATTGTCTTTGGCCACCATTTCCAATTGCTCACTAGAACTTTCCTACATATGCAAAATAAAATTATTAATCAGATAAAAATAAAAAGTATGCAAATGCAGACTTGGTACAACATGGCAGAGTTCCCTCGAAAACTTAAATACCAAACACTATACTAAGAACAGATATCTGCTAAAAATATAATGGTTAAGCCTAACCCAAACTAGTAGGGATAAACTATACTACTAAATATTCATCAGCATTCCAGTCAGTTATATTTTTACTTAATTATCAACATTCCTTTGTATTTTTGCATTGTCAATTAATTAATCATTTCAACTTACTTTTTATTTCCTAGTTGAACCTGATTAGTTTTCTTTTTTTGTTAAATAACTTTGGTCACTTATCTTAAAATAAAAATTTAGTCATTCTTACATTACTAGTTGGATTATATCCTCATTTCTCCCAATTCTACTTAGATCATTTTTCAATTTCAATGTTAGCTAATAATAATACTACCACATGTTATTTGACAGATACCCAAAACAAATTATAATAATAGAAAAAAATCTATAACCAATACGAGATCAAAATGTAATCTTATGCTGGAATGATTCAAGTAACAAAACCTATGAACAATAAGAAGTCACCAGAACATAGAAAAGGAAAACCTTATAGGATTTATCAGTAGAGATTACCTCGACTAAAGTGCATGAAGGATCGAAGCCTTGAACCTTGAGTCGCCCTGTATCCCTTGGGGAGTTAAAACTGCTAGAAGTTAGAAGATTTCCACTGTTTAATTGGAAACAACTCCAACAACTGATTAAGTTCAAAAATCAGCTCAAAGTAGACAATTATCCATCTATACATTGATCTAGCCTCTTGATAATTTTACTCCAAGATCATTAACACAATTCACTGACCAAGCAAATGTCACGATCCCAAATCATAACAGGCCGTGATGGCGCCTATCATGGAACTAGGCTAGCCAACCATCATCTTACTACGCATTTGTTCAATTATAAGAGTTCACAATTTAATAATAAGCATGCAACCAAGCATAGAATAGTGTAATTAAGTCTTAGCGTCCCAATAATAGTCTAAACAAAACCTCCCAAGACTGGAGTCAATAGTCATGAGCATCTGAGAATAAATAAATCTAACTCTGCTAAAACTATAATATATGTCTCTAAATCAAATGTTAAAACTAAATAAGGAAGGGAAGTGGAGAAGTTGTAGACGCTGGACAGCTACCTTGAAATCCAGTAACAGCTGCTAACAAACCGAGACAGCTACTGCTCCAGACCGTCACATGAATCTGTGCACAGAGGCACAAAGAGTCTTTATGAGTACGCCAACTCAGTAGTAATGAAAATAAATCACAGACTGAGAACTATAAAACACACAGTACAGATACACAATTTCACAAAACCAGTAAAACACCAAGTCACCATGTAGTATTCATCAAATACATAAGTCATCAAATACATAAGTTCGAAATCAGTTTTCAGAAATCTTTTGAAACAAGTGTAATATCAGTATATCTCAGTAAAATGCTCAGTAAAAACCAGTTTGAAAACGAAGTAAATCATATTTCAAAAACTTAGTAAAATCATCACAAATCTGCCCCTCAGGCCAAAATCATTTCTCGTAACAGTTGCCCTCAGGCATTATCTCAATCACTCAGTATCAGCCCCGCGGGCAATAATCATCACTCAATAGGTACCTGCGCTCACTAAGGGTGTATACAAACTCTGGAGGGGCTCCTACATCCCAAGCGTTATAACAACATAAGGCCTGAAAGCCTCCTCATGGCATAGGCCTGAAAGCCTCCCTCATATAAGGCCCGAAAGCCTCCTCACCTCTCTCATAAGGCCTGAAAGTCTCACTCAGTCAGATACTCTCAATTTGCCCTTAAGCCATAAACATACCGGGTTCTCGATCCAAAATAGTGTTTTGTTTTTCAATAAATAATATCAAAATACTTGGAGTGTCAAAATAATTTATCAGGAAAAGACTGAATGTAAAATCATAGCATATCAGTGAGGAAATATATAGTAAACACAACCCCCAAGGGAAAAAATAGGTCGGCACTAGGCCCCAAACACGGCTTACAGCCCAAATCATATCATAATATAATAATACTAATTTAGCATAGGCTTAAAAGTCGATTTAGCAACTCAATAGTCGCCTAAACACGGAAGATATTTCCAAAGTTCCAACCTTTTCATTTCAAAACCCGTGAAAGGGTGCATAGTCCGGGGTTTCATACCCCTAGGACAGGATTTAAAGACATTACTTACCTCAAAACTAGCCCATAAACTATTTCGCAATACGCTTGCCCTTCGTATCAACTTCCGAAGGCTCTAAATCTACCAAGTTAAGATTTTTATCATCAATTTATGCTTCAAGAACAAATTCCAATAGAAAATATCAAATATAGCTCAAAAATCCGAATTCGGTCAAAACCCGACCTCCGGGCCCGCGTCCCGAAACTCAGGAATTTTTATACCAAAATGTTCTTCGTCATCTTACGAGTTCGTACATATAAAGTACGCTAAAATCGGAGCTCGTTTGACCCTTCAAATAAATCCATAAGAATCTCTTAAACTCGAGCCCTAATCCCTCAATTTCACTTTGAAATCATCAATCAAAATCCCAAAAAACGAAGATGGATTCATGAAATATAAGCAAAAAAACGAGTAGAGAACACTTACCCCAATCTATATGGTGAAAATCGCTTCCAAAATCGCCCAAATCCGAGCTTCCCAACTCAAAATATGACCGAAAGAACAAACCCTTATTTTGTATATTTGTTTCTCCAGCTATTCTGCCTCGATTCTCATGTCAAACAATCCCAAAACTCACATTTTATGCTTTCAATGGATTCCTTGTGAAATTCTAATCAACTTAGGCTTTTGAATCACTCAATTTGACCTTATAATGAAGGAGATATGTAGGTTTTAAGATTTGCAAATAGTGCAGATTTTTAATACGCCGTCAGGGGCAATTTCGTAATTAACCTGAAAAATTTGGCAACCTTGGTAAAATGGCCATAAAATCCTCATACGACGTCCAAATTCGACGATTCTTTTTGCTACGGGTCCGTAATTACGATACAGATCTAAAGCTTCATTCAAAATAGTGATAGGAGCTCATTTGTTCAATATGATATCATTTATGCTTGAAGAAACGATGTCGAAGCATAAGAAAAACGAGCACAACGCATCCCAAACCTATATTAAACTCACCCGAGCTCCTCGGGACCCCATACGAACATACTAACAAGTCCAATTATATAACTTGAACTTAGTCGAACCTTCGTAACACCCAAAACAACACCAAAACACCAGATCTACGTCGAATTCAAGTCTAAGAACTTCTAAATCTCCAACTTTCGCCTATTCAAGCCTAATTCTACATCGGACATCACAAAATTATTCTGAACACACTCCTAAGTCCCAAATCACCTAACGAAGCTATCCAAGCCATAAAATCCGCATTCCGAGGTCGTTTACCAATAAGTCAACTGAGACTTGACTTTTCCAACTATAAGGCTATTTTTAAAGATTAAATGTCTCAATTCTCACTACAGTCATTCTAAACCCGAGCCAACCGACTCTAACACATCATAAATAGCATAACCAACCTATGATAAGGCAATAACAGCAATAATAATGCAAATTCTACGGAACGACCGACCGGATCGTTACAGCAAAGAAATCCCCATAAATGAGTATGTACTTAAAAAGGGAATGTTATAGACTAGCAACATGGTTGAAATTCTCCTAGACATAGTGGTAATACAACATTGAAATAGAAAAAATAAGTCCATGGATAAACTAACCAGTTCAAATTGGCATTTTTTCTAAACAATAAGAAAGCAGATACAAAAAAGAGTCTTAAATATACATTAGAATCAATAATAAAAAAAGTTCTAGAAACTAAACTATAATTTCCTGATTATGAAAAATAGCAAGTCTTAAAGGAAAGAAGAAACATCGGCACCAAGCATTTCATAACCAAAAAGCTTAGAAAGATCCAATCTTGAAGTGTCATATTGTAAAAATGGTTAACGAGCTTCTTCTCCCACCGAAGAGAAAAAGAACACAAAAGACTAAAAACTTAGACTAACTCTTTACTTTTCCTTTGTGTTTAATAAAGGGAGTAAGTCTATGTTATAATTCCACATTTAAATGCAAGAGTACGTGAAGAATCAACTATTTCTTCTAGAGAAATTTTCTTCTTACTTCATTTTTCTCCTATGTGTGTGTGTTTTCCCCCTCTTTTAATGAGCTTTTTGTGAATAATTAACTTTGAAGAAATTCAATATTATAACTTGATACAATAGACAATAAAGCTTCTAATGTAGGTCGCAAATTGGCTTAAATAAATATACTGGGACATGCTTATTATTATATTCTAACCCAACAGATTCTTTTAAATCGGGTTAAACAAGCATAGGACCTAACCAGATCTTCAAATGTTTTAGCATATATACTCCCCAAAACACACAAAAAGAATATTGTAATAACAACTCAAAGCAGGCTTTCAACATATCCATAAAATATCATAGTTATTTCAAGCCCAAAATTCATTTGAATCATGTACACTATTAGCTTTAACCAAAGCTAAATAAACATTAATACCAGGAACCTAAGAAGCAAGAGCTATAAAGAATTTCTATCAAAAGAACAAATCAGGTGGTAAGAAGTTGTTAATCTTAATTTTTCTTCTTTATTTAAACATCAAGGATATTAACAACTAAGCAACAATCATCCACATACATACGTACATCTACATCATAACCTTTGTCCCTTGTAACTGATAAATAGTTGTTTGATAAAAATCCATTGGAAATGAATAAATTTTTGGCATTGAACAACAACACACTGAAGTGGATATTAACAATTACACTTTACCTCAACAGACGAGTGTATCTGATGAATAATCCTCAATCAACAATAAATTACTTTCGCCACCTAGAGAATAGACAAAAAAATACAGACGTCGTCAACATTCAAATACGTATAAAAATAATATATACTCATTATCTAACAAAATTTTCATATTTTCATGTTTCTAAAGTGAAAAATGCAAGATAAAAAAGAAGATCTTGTAAGTGTTAGTTGTATGAAAAAAAGAGAGTATTCACCTTTCAAGAATAATAATCTCCATAACGAAATAGTAGAGCTTAACTTCAAAATTAGCAATCGTCTTACCCAAGTTTTTGGATGAGGCTGTAAGTCCTAAACAATGAAATTCCCAATTATTTCAACTCGCTCTAAAGAGCAAATAACGTATGAAAGAAGAAGATTCACCTTTCAAGAATAATAACCTCCCATCACAAAATAATAGAGCTTAATTTCAAAATTAGCATTCATCTTATCAAAGTTTTGAGAAACGATAGTAAACCCTAAACAATGAGATTCCCAATTGAATTGGATGGCACATAACCGAAACAAAGTTTAGCATCTCTATAAGCGATTTACATAGAACCCAACGGACTTAATTGAACTCACTCTAATATGTTTCAATCAATCCGCTAAAAGATACGAGAAGAGCTTGACCTTTGGTTATAGAATTTTAAGGAAGAAAAAAGGAGATTTTCTTGTAAACAAGAGAGATAGGTTTCAGCGAATGTTTTATGGCATAGTTTTTGAGTAAAAATTTTAGGGGGAATTATAGCGGGAATTTTTATAAAATATTTAGGCACACTTATATAGAGTTGCTTCTACAAATATTAACAATCATGCTCCCAAAGCGTTGTATTACATATGAATAAACGCTGCTATTTATTTTATGATTTGGCAATAGTTAAAAAATGTAGTCTATGCTACCAAAGGGAACGCTTTATAAGTGTTGCCTAAAAATCGTAGCCAAAAGCTCTTAGCAAAGATCACCCCCTAGAAAGCGTTGCCACATACATATTTGGCCACACTTTTTAGGCGTTGTCTAAAATTGGTGTGGTTTTTAGACCAAATTTGTTGTAGTGAATCTTAATATTAGTGAAGAAAATTTTTCGTAACACGATCCAAGGTAATGTATTTAAATACATGGCTAACACCTTATTAACTTAAATAAACCTTACTAATATAAATAGTAATATTATTATGTGAAGTTAAAAAGAATGTGTCTTGTAAGAATACCACATTATAGAAAACAAGTATAAGAAAAAAAGAAAATGAACTCTCATTTTTGTATATGTATGTGCATATATATTAATTTTACCAAATAATTTAAGTACTCATTTTAAAATTTGACTTTAGGCCACTAATAATATGTGCATCAACAAGGCCACATTCTTCAGATCAAGGATTTTGTGACCGACATAGTCAACCTGCCTACAAGAGTTATTGGGTTTGATAACCTTTATGGTGAATCTAGCCCATGGGTTAAATTTCCTAACTGTTTCAAGAAACCTATAATTTCATGTGTTCCTTGCCTATGGATTGGGTTAGAATAGCCGGATTTCCATGTTCCTTCTCCCACAGTACTAGATACTCGTTTATTACCTAGGTGTATCCACATAAATATAAAGAATTTGACGTCTGGAGTTGAAGGATCTCCCCATGTTGCAGCCTCAAAGATTTCCCAGAGGTTCCAATTTTCATAAACAACATCAGCATTGATTATATTTGCGGGGGAATGAATGTATCAGTTGCATAGTCCTCAAGAATGTCGAGGATTACGTTATCAGCAGGTTGAAATAACCACCCCCTTAACACCAGATCATTGATGGGTTTAGGTAAGTAGGGGAAGAAGAGTACTGAGTTTTTACAGAAAAGAAAATGAAATGCAGTGTGTTATGTTCTTAGAAGTAGCAAAGAAAATCAATTGCAGTGCGTTATGTTCTTGGAGAAGTAGCAGAGAAAATGAATTGCAGTGTGGTACGTTCTTGGACAAGTAGCAGTATGAAGTAACAAGAGAAACCAGAGTCCACTACGTCCACCAACTTTGTCATACTCTATAAGGATAATGTGCTCTATGCAAATTAATTAAATCGTTGATTTTCCTTCTCGAATTTTACCCTCTTATCATTTTCTTTTCACTTTTACAACAAAATTGTTGCGTTAGCCAAAAAACCATTTTTATAATTGTGACGTTTCTTTAAACAGTTGGGATATGTACCCCTTGGGCAACGGTCCTTTGTAAAAGATTATCTATGGCAACAATGTCAGGGACGATAACTTCTTTTTTTTGGTCCGGAGTTGCTGGAGGTGAATTAGAGCGGATCCGGATGTGGATATGGGTGCGGAGGTTCGACTAATAAAAAATAGAGCTAAAAAATATTGTAAATTTTGAGAGATATTCTGTGAAAAACTTACAAGAATATTGTACAATTCAATCTTTCATTCTCAAAGATGGACATTATTCCTTCATTGTTCTAAATCTGTTTTATTTTTTATTTTGAGAAATCAAAAGCTCTATTTTTCCTCCCAAATTTGTCAATGGACTCCGGTCAAAGAGTCCGAAGTCAGCTGACCGCATCCGGGATGCATCTTGTCCCCGTATCCGTATCCGGACAGGAACGGCACCGAAATCGAAGAGTCCGCGCAACTGAGATGTGCACTGCTTTAGATTTTACCTCTCAAATTAAACTTGAAGTCTTCTGCAGCATTCTTTGGTGCTTATTTCTGTAGTTAAGCTTGAAACTTTTGTTCAGTAATTCTTCTTCTTTTTTTAGTTAAGCAAGGAGATTAATGATGCAGTGCTAATTTTTGTTTGTTGATTATACCAACATGATAAGATATCCTAATTAAGCATGAACTACTACTTGTATTTGTATTACACTGGGGTTTCTAAATTATGAAGTTTCGACCTTTTTCTTGTGACACTTTCCTACCATAGTTAATAATTAATATTGTCACATGAGACCTATACTCCTTAAATCGAACCCATTTGGATATTACTTGGATGGTAGTCGCTAGTTATATGCGTATCTTCTGGCTTGATATTGTATAGTTAAATTGATCAAGTCAAACTCTAGTTTAAGATTCTTTATGTTGCTTTCCTTTCATGTGAGTTCCTTTTGAATTACTATATAACTAAGGGAGGATATATGTATATGATTCGGGGTGGTACGCCACCCACAAGTTTCAACGAAAACTCTATGTATATATGTATAAGAAATAATATATATATTTAAAGTGCCACTCATAGAACAAAAATCTCCAAGGTGTCAGTGGCAAACGTCCATCTTTTCCTTCTGCTTGGCACCTAAAAGCTCCAAATCCTGGATCCGCCTCTGTTAATATAACCAAATATGATGTGATAATTTTTTATGGCTTTGCAGGTGAAGCAAAGAACAAGGGATAGATGAAACGTGTGAAGATCTTAAGAGTATAAGTTGATAGTTGCAAGGCCTTTAGATATTTCTAGAAATCTTTCTTAGAAATTTTAGCAAATTTATGTATATTAACTCTTAAATTTGTCAAATAATATTATCTTTTTTTCTTTACATATTATATGGACAATAGTAGTTGGATAATTTGAATTGTGATTTTGTCATTTAATAGTTTATTTTGTGATTTGTATAAATTTCAGTACAATATATGTTTTATTATAGTACTAGACTACTAGGCCGTTGCAATAGCTAAAAATACCGTTGCAATAGCTACTAATAATTGCCTTAGCTTGAATTTTAACGTAGTTTCTATCAATTCCATCAACAAAGGTTATTCGTTTCAACTACTCTTGGATTTAACCAAAGCATATTAATGGATAGTCATATATATATCGCTGCAACTTCTACCCAATCAAAAAAAAAAAAAAAAGTTGAATGAGAGGCTAATAATGAGAAAAATCCATACCTAAATAGAAAAATAAAAAAGTAAAATATGAAAAAGGAGTATTTACATTATAACAAAGTATACAACAACACGGATCAGAAATTATAAAAAGGAATGTTTACATTATAACAAATTTCTGTAGAGATTCTGTAGGGAAAGGCAAAACCCAGGGGTGGTCCTTCCCTAAAGCAAGTAAAGCAATTGTTTTAAGCCTCATATTTGTAGGGGCTCCGTTTTTTGTTACACCTAATAAGATAAATATAAGTTCTTAAAAAAGTTTCGTGTATGAAAATGTTTGATTTCTTTCTTTAACAACTATAGAGAAGAAAGATTTGCAACAACTATGATTTCCGCCAAGGAAATTGCATTTAAAATGAATATCGAATCTGAATTTCGTAAGAAATGTGTAATATATAGGAAGAAACACTTAGATGAGAATGTTGATAATGAAATCCCATAATCTCTCGAAGTGTCCTTTAAAGTTGATTACTTTTTATACATAGTAGACAAGGTTATTTTTCACTTCAAAATAGATGTGAACTATTTGAAGCAAATGCAAATATTTTTGGTTTTCTCTTAGCGTAAAATACTGAGATCACTCGATGATGAAAATTCGAAAAAACATTGCCTTAATATTGAATGTTCCTTAAAGCATAATATTCAATCTGATATTGATGATTTAGTTTTATTTTCTGAATTAAAAATGTTAAGAAAAAATAGCATAATTAGAAGATAACAGTTTAATTGATATACTCAATCAAATAAAAAAAATGATTCTTTTCCAAATGCCTATATTACTTATAGAATAATGTTAATAATTCATGTTATCATTGCTTCGACTAAAAGAAGTTTTTAAAAATTAAAATTAATAAAATCTTATATTAAGATCAACATTGTCTCAAAAGAGGTTAAATAGATTAGCTATATTATTAATTGAGAAAGACTTATTAAGAGAAATTGATTACAAGAAAATTATTAATAACTTTGTATCTAAAAAGAAGTTAGAAAAATAGACTTCAAATAAAAAAATAAAATTTAAGGTCCCTCATAAAGTTTAGTTTTAGGCCACAAAATTGATTGGACCGCTTCCGGCAAAACCACCATGGAAACTTCACAAAGACATAACATCTATCAGAAAAAAAGTAATGGAGAGGAACGTAGAAGTGCGTTGAACTGAACTTATCACATCCAATGAGAGGCAAATGCAATATGTTGAACTGAACTCATCATTTTTTACACAAAATATACATGTGTTGAAAAATCACTAAATTTAAACAAAGGCTATGAAATTTTTGATTTCATAATTTCAAAAGCCAATGGGTTCATGAAGTAAAAATTGAATCAGTCAAGTTTAAAATCTTGGAATTGCTTCTACATGCAACATATAGCTCGTTTCGCCAAGCTTAAAAAATCAGCTTCTTTTGAGAAGTATTTTTTTTTTAAAAATGCTTTTTTTAAAAGTACTTTTTTTTATGAGAAACAGTTTGTGTCTGACTAATTAATTTGAAAAGTACTTCTGAGCAACAATTAACATTTGACTAAGCTTTTAAAAAGTGTTTCGAAGTGTATTTCTCAAAAGTGATTTTCAAAAAAGATTTTTGAGGAGAAACTATTTTTTTCTGCTTCTACTCCTATTCAAAAGCACTTTTTTTTTCTTTTAAAAGTTTGGCCAAATACTTCAACTTTGAAAAAATATACTTTTTTTGAAAGTAAAAAAATGTTTTATTCTTTGGAGGAGCTTAGTCAAACAGGCTATTAGAGGTAAAGCAACTATGTAAAGTTAGGATTTTTTTTTGGCGTCAAGCAAAATTAATAGCATTGAGGTCATAAAACGCATATTAACAAAGTCTAACAAAAGCAGATGACCCTTGTGGTCCGACCCTTTCTTGGATCTCACGCATAGAAAGAGTTAAGTGCACCGGATTATCCTTTTAAGAAAAAGCAGAAGAAACATAGAAACAAAATAAACCAAATAAGTTGCAATAATTGTCTAAGAAATCCAAAATAAAGGATCCAATCTCCCAAAATTAAAATTAAAAAAAAAAAGATCACAAAAAGAAATTATTTGAGAGCAATTGATCAAACATAGAACTGATCATAACCTTCTTGGTGGCAAGTAGAATAATTCTGCTTTAGGCGAAGCTCTAGGATAACGCATTAACTCTCCAGTTATTTTCCTATCTTCAGTTGAAGTAAATATTCTGTCCCTTTCAATGCTCATTGTTATCAAACTTGGAGTTGCAGCAAACAGAAGCTTTATGAATAGCAGTTCTGGTTTTGAACCATTAAAAGAACGAATTACTACTTGCTCCAGATTGGGAATTGGACGATCTAAGCTGTTTAATTTCTCCAAGTAATTCAACACATCATCAGCATGATTGCCCCAATCAAATACCTATAGTATAGAGAAAGAAAATAGTAACATATTTTAGCTTGTGATATTATCAAATATGTAAGATATTCTACTGGATTTAGTTTTGTGAGTTTAACTTACATACATAGATAGTGTAAGGACATTTTCCACAGCCAAATCAAATAATATCGACAGGTCACCCTCTATAAAAGCAAATGCGGACCAAGTGTAACGATCCGACCAGTCGTTTTGAGCTCTAACGCTCGTTCGGCGGTCTGAGGCCTTGAATAGTTTCACTTCAGGTATTATGACTTGTACGTGTGGTCGGAATTTAATTTCGGAAAGTTTGGAGTTGATTTGGAAAAAAATCTCTAATTTCGGAAGCTTTAAGTTGGAAAAATTAACTAAGGTTTGACTTTCGAGTAAACGACCTCGAAATCGGGACTTAAAAGTTCCAATAGGTTTGTATGATGATTTCGGACTTGGGCGTATGTCCGGATCGGGTTTTGGGGTGATCGGGGACCATTTCGGTGCTTATTATAAAAGTTAGCATTTTGGAAGAATTTCATAAGTTTGGGTTGAAGTGTATTTTAATGTTATCGATGTCCGTTTGGGATTCCGAGAGTGGGAATAGCTCTGTATGATGATTATGGTCTTAGGAGCACGGCGAGATGTGGACTTGGAGGTCTGTAGGTCATTTCGGGTCATTTGGCGAAAGTTAAAAATTTGAAGGTTCTAGGGAAGTTTGACCGGGAATGGATTTTTTGATATCGGGTTCGTATTCCGATTTCGGAAGTTGGAGTTGGTCTGTAATGTCAAATATGACATGTGAGCAAAATTTGAGATTAATCGGACGTGATTTGATTGGTTTCGGCATCGAAGATAGAAATTTGAAGTTCTAAAGTTTATTAAGATTTAATTGGGGTGCGATTCATGGTTTCGATATTATTTGGTGTGATTTGAGGCCTGGAGCAGGTTTAGGTTATGTATTGGAACTGGTTGATGTGATCAGACGGGATCTAGAGGGCCTCAGGTGTGTTTCGGGATGATTTCGGACCAATTCTGGCTGTTTTGGGTTGCTGCTGTTGCTAGTTCTGGTTTTGTCCTTCGCAAACACGAAGGGAGTCTCGCATTCGTGAAAAAGGATTTTGGGCTGCTGGGATTTTGTGCATCGCGAATGAGACTCCGTGGCCACGAACGCGTAAGGAAAGTGTGAGCAACCTACGCGAACACGATAGGAGTGTCGCGAACGCGTAAAAGGAAGGGGAGCTGGGGAACCTGAGCCATTAAGCCTTCGCGAACGCAGAGCTTCTACAACAAACGCGAAGCAGTAGGGTTCGAAGGAATTGCAAACGTGGCGTAACTGACGCGAACGCGAAGCGAAATTTGGAGGCAGTGCATTTTTGGCCTTCGCGATCACGATGGTCTTTCCGCGATCGCGAAAAAGGACGGGCCTGGGCAGATTGTTATAAGTCGGGATTTTTTCCCAATTCACTCATTTTTCTCTCATGGTTTGGGCGATTTTGGAGAGCTTCAAGGGGAGGTTTTCATCAAGCAACACAAGGTAAGTGATTTCCACCTATTACAAGTTAAATACTTGGATTATATACGAATTTTTACATGAAAATTTATGGAAATTGTGGGCTCGAGCGTTGGTTTTATCGACTTTTAGAGTGGAGTTGGGAATTTGTTTAAAATGATTAATTATGGGTATTAGAGTATATTTTGATTGGTTTGCACCTTATTTGACTAGTTTTGAATTGACGACCATCAGTTTAAGGTGTTAGAGAGGCTTTGGAGCCGGTTATGGAACTTCGGAGCGAGGTGAGTCTCTTGTCTAACTCTGTGAGGGGGAAACTACCCCTAGGTGTTGTACTTGATATTGTTATTTGTTGCAGGGGATATGTACGCACGAGGTGACGAGAGTTCAAACGTAGCTACATTCATGTTATTGTCTGGGCAGACTCAAGTTCATGCCATGCTATAACTGTACTATTTAAGTTATCTCTTGCCTATTAAATCCTTTTACTTCACATTACTACTTGAGACTAGACGTGCGTAGAGTGATAGACTTGCTATTGTAAAGACTTGACGAGTTTCATGATTAGCCGCGGAATAATTGTACTCCTCTTACGAATTTCTCCCGCATTATGGGTTCTTATCGAAAGGTTTCCTCAAAGCTCCATATAACTCACATGTCCCTTCGTGAATGGGGTCAAGGACCCGTCAAAGTTTTCTATGCTAATGGGATCGGGCCGTTCGCCTCGGCAGGATAAATACATCTATGGTTCGTGACGTTCGACCCTCGGCAGTGCACAAATTATGATGGGATCATGTCGTTCGCCTTGGCAGGATTAAGTACCACACTCTCATGGGAGCGGGCTGTTCATCTCGACAGTATAATAGATGTATCTAAGATTTGTGTCGTTTGAGCCTCGGCAGTGCACATATAATGATGGGATCAGGCCGTATGTCTCGACATTTCTATAAAATACTCTCATGAAATCGTGTGAAATATTTGACAAGAAGTTAGTGTATCTACGAGTCTTCCTGATTTGGAAAATGGACCTATCTGGTGAGATCCATTATATATATATGCTCCGATTGAGGAGGAAATTGCTAATGGAGAGCTTGGGTTTATTGTAGAGAGGAGGATTGTACCACGTACTTATATTTGTTTATTTCATTTATTTACTCTGCCCCATATCTGTTTACTTCTTATTGTATCTGTCTAGTTGGACCGCTAGTAAGTGTCGATATCGACCCCTCATCACTACTTTTCTGGGGTTAGGCTAGATACTTACTGGGTACACAATTTATGTACTCATGCTACACTTGTTGCACATTTTTTTGTTCAAGTACATATATGTCAGGTGTTCTTTTAGGTACAGAGACGCGACTATTGCGGGGACATACCGTGAGCTCCATTTCATGTTACGGTCCGCAGCCTGCAGATTCTCCATCAGAGTTATTTATATTCTCTTGTCTAATTTGTATTCCAGACAGAGGTTGTATTGTGTTATATTTCCTAGTTGATACTCATGCACTTGTGACACCGGGTTTAGGGGGTGCTTATGGATGTTTCATAATTGTAGTTGTGAAATATTATCATTTACCCTGTAAATTCTATTTCTTACTACTTAATTGATGAAAATTATGATTTCAAAATAACTAAAATGAGTAATTAAGTTAATCATCTATTGTTGGCTTGCTTGACGACAGTGTTAGGCGCCATCATGACCTTCAGGGGATTTTAGGTCGTGACAGCTTGATATCAGAGCATTAGGTTTACTTGGTCTCACGATTCATGAGCAAGTCTAGTAGAGTCTTGCGGATCGGCATAGAGACATCTGTAATTATCTTCGAGAGGCTACATGGTTGTTAGGAGCACTTCCCTTTTGATTCCTCATCGTGCGATTTGATTCCTTTGAGGCTTATGACTTTATTTCCTTCCTAATCATTCTTATACGATGTTGAACGCCCGTGTCAATTGGGAACCGAGGATTTACAATGGTACTACAGACGTGGAGCAGGATGTTTCTCCCTACGCATTCGAGCAAGTTATTATCTTATTCTTGCAGAAGGATGTTATGTCATTTCAGCTCAATTGCTATATTTCGGGTGGTTTGAGGCTATGCACAGGTTGCTATGATGTTCGTGTGTTATTATCTCACGGTATTGATATAATGGTGGGGTGCTCATTTATGTGCCGACGCAGTGATTGACTTAGGAAGATTTCTCAGCGCATGATGTAGAGGTTCAGCGTTTGATTCCAGCAAAGGACAGGCAATCGTACTATGAATGTTCATGTTTGGGTTGATGGAGTAGCGAGACTTGATATTTTTTAGCGTGGTAGAGTTCTCAATTGTGATGTGGTTTCATCGTCCTTGTTGAACGCGTTAAGTTTAGCCCGTGTTATGGTCTTCTTCAATTTGACTTTGGGGCAGGGTATTGTGAAATGGTTCCTGAGAAGCGGTTGTAGGAGATAACGGAGTGCAGTGATTTCAAAATCGAATTGGTATTCTAGTATTGTTGGCTCGATAAAGATGATCTTTTAAGAGGTCTAGAATTGGCAACGAATCATTTGTTCAGGTGCTATAGGTATGGATTTGATTTTGGGAAATATTCGGGCAGCGAAGTATGAAGAAGGGCATGGCAGAAGGTGGCTCGTGATGTTTGAACTACTAGCAGGTCGAGTATGAAAAGCGAAAGTCGAGTAGTTTCTTAAAAGGGAGGGTTTAACCAAAGTGGGAGAGTTGCAGAGTAGCATATGGGTTCTATGGTAGGATAACCACATTCCTTGAGGAAAGTTTAGAGCAATTTGGGGAATTCATAGTGGACAGTGACTAGGTCCACAGATTTTATTTGTATGCAACATGACTTCGATTTTGGAATGTATTGTTGGACTTTCAGTTGATGTCAATGGGGAATGAGGAATCTTGGTGGGTTCCAGGGTTATGTAATTGCAGCTTCAAGCTAAGTGGGGGAAGCCCTACCGTCCACGATTAGATCGCGTGGTTGTCTGCTTGTGCAGTTTCTGTTTATCGTTGTATTGGTGGGGGTATCATGACTAAGGAAAGAAGACATCAATGGTAATTCGAGCAAATTAATTGAGGACGGTGTGCTATATTTGGCCTTATCTATTCATGTTCAGGTTTTGGGAAGACTCAGAGTTTATGCTTCTTGTGGGGGTTATGTGCACGGAAAGGGATTCAACCAGTTTCTTCTTTGAGAGGGTGTTCATGTAGTAGTAGGGCCATGGAGTTTGATTTTATCCGGGAACAAGTCAGAGTGGGTGACATTCCACAACGGTCCTAGTGGGTTCAAAAATTAAAGTGCGGGGCCTAAGGATTTCGAGTTCGTGGCATGGTTAATTATCAAGCTTTTGTAGTGGATTATGAAAGGGTCTTAGAGTGTTCTATGTTATCATCGGTATACGGTGTAGCATTGGAGTAATAAGAGAAAATAACTTCGGATTCATTGAGGAATTATCAGAATGGTGTACCAGTTAAAGATGCGAATGTGCACACACAGAGGATATGAGATGGTTCATGGGTTTTGAGACGGCGTGGTCTTGTGAAATGGGGTCACTCAAAATGAGTGAGGATTGAGTTCGTCATATTTTTAATGGAGCTATTATAATTTCTAAGGCAAGTCCAGAATAAATTGGAAGAAGTTGGGTCGGTTAGTAATGGTTGAATCATCATGACTGTGGCAGTGATAAGTTTCCTCAACGTGAAGTTATACATGTAGTTTGTGGTTGTACACTTGGGCTTCAGCGCCACCACCACTTGGTTGATTTGGGAGGTATTTGATCTGAATGGCCTGTTATGTGTAGATGGATCCTGAAGAGTTATGGTGGTTTAGACCACTACTTGAGGATTGTATTTTCTGCGGTTATGGGAATTCAGTCGCGTGTTGCAATGGTTATCCTGAAATGGGTTATGTAAAAGGTTTCTATATGATGGAGTATTTATTCTATTAGTGGTTCAGGAGTTATGATGGAATTCTTGTACTCTCGCGTATTGGCATGTTATGTACAGTGAGCAGTATGGGAATTGAAAGTTGAGGATCAAGGTTGCGGCTCGGTATAATGTCACGAGTTCGGATGAGCAGGAAAGAATTCAGATGTTTAGAGTAAACTGGTTTTGTCTTAGCGTCACCTGAGAATGGTGTCTTGTGTAAGAGGCTTTGTGTACTGATTTGCAGCTTCTCGATTCGCTTTGTAGCATTGTATGGCCGGTGGCATGAATGTTCCGACTTTGCTACCTGGTACGGGAGGACGTGGGGGCGTGTCCCATGGGAAGTTGTATAAGTGTGACATGTAGTCACTTAATTGATTACATATTAAAACCAAGTATGAGGATTATGGTATTATCGCTAATGTGAGAGAGTTTATACCTGAGGGGCATTCTATTACTTGGGTTGTGGACCGTGTTAGTTTGTTCCGGATTTGATGGTTGTTCTTATGTGTCATGGAAAAAAGGGTTATTGTGGATCCTTGAAAGATTATTAGCCCAGGGTACGATCAGAATTGGCTTGAGGTCCGTTGATGTGTGCTCTACAACAGGCCAGGTGTGTTCATTCAGCATAGCATTTCTTATGGTGGAGTATTCGGGCATTGAATGTTATTTTCGTCGTCATTTATTTAATGTAATACTCTATTGTGTCACGTGGGTTGTGAGACGGCTTGATTATTCGCACACGTGTTGAGGTCCCGTGTAGTGGTGGTGTTACATGAGCAGGATGGCTCTCGAGATGCAGATCATATATCTCACCTTAGTTGTGCTTGAGTTTCATAGCGTATGGAGCTATCCATCTCCCCGGAATTTGTATTATGCACTTGGCGTGCTTGTGGTCGGCATTCGGGTATTTCGTAAGTATGAGCATTCTGGTTCGGTAGGTATTTCCTTATTGATTACTATGTTGGATTGGGTGGCGCCGCCACGGGTATCATGGTTGGATCGGGTTGCACGCTGCAATAGTGTGATGTTGAGTACAGTTCCCCAATATCTATTCTTTTATGTTTTGTTTCTCACTTTCTGAGGAAGATTCATAACATCTTTTTGGTTGTTTAATTAGTTACGTGGGTTGAGTAGTTTTTTCCAGAGTTCGTTTTCCTTATGTATCATATTCGAGTTTGTAGCTTGTTGGCGCATTGCGGCATCATATGAGATCTTGGTCAATGTTTGAGGTGGCTTATTGCCGAGCTTGTATTGGGTGAGACGAGATTTTTGGACCTTAAATCAGTGGAATCAAATATCGTTATTCAGTTCAGAATGAGTTAATGGTACTTAACAGGAGAAGCGACTCCATTATTTGTTGATTCAGCATGTGATTATGAGTTTCTACAAATCTCTTCCGTCGTGGTAGTAGTGCGAGAGTTGAAACAATGCTTATATATGTTATGAGGTATACTACGGGCTTCAGGTCAGTGGAAATTTCAGCTGTTGTGCTTGGGGGAGATTTCCTTGGGCAAATGAATTATGTGGTACATGGTGTGATTTCAGCGGAGGAACATGGTCACGTTGGGTTCAGTGTCTGGTGATTGATATGGTGTTCGTGTGTTACAATGTTGTATCGTGGAGAATTCCGGATGTAGGAATTTGGTTCTAAAGCTTGTTAGCTAAGGTAGCAGGAAGGATTTTCATTCTGACTTGAGCTAATGTGCTCAATTGGGTTGTGCTGGCACGACTAGGTGCAGGAGGTGTTAAATAGTGATTTTTAGACGACTCCGAAACAATTCTCAGTAGGGTTGTTCATTTGGATCGGATATCCAAAATCCGAACCGATCCGTTCAATTTAGGATTTCAAATTTCAGATTGGATCGGATTTCTGATTGTATTTATTAAAATTTCGAATCAGATTCGGATCGGTATAATTTTAATACGAACCGATCCGATCCGATCCGAAATCCTAAATTATTAGGGCATGTATAAATACTAAACTTTAATTTCGGATAATTAGTACTTCCTTTACATTTTTCTCCAAGTTATTACCTTTACAATTGATGAATTTAACTATATTGGCACAATAGTACTCTCATAATTGCAGAAATATGAATTTTTCTTATTGTATTGCCTCTTTTACAAAGAAAATATACATATGAGTTTGTAACTTTGAGGCATATAATCAGATCCGAAATCCGATCGGACCCAAACATTAAAATTCAATCTGATCCGATATTAATTTGGATCGGATTCGGATTGTATTTTTTAGAATTCGAAATCTGAAATCTGATCCGAAATGTGCTAAATCCGATCCATGCATAACCCTAGTTCTCAGCACGTTCGAGGACGAACGTATGTTTAAGCGGGAGAGAATGTAACGACCCGGTCGGTCGGTTTGTGATCTAGCGCGTCGTTCGGCGGTTTGAGGCCTTGAGTAGCTTCACTTCAAGTATTATGACATGCACGTGTGGTCGAAATTTAATTTCGGGAAGTTCGAAGTTGATTTGGAAAGAAATCTCTAATTTCAGAAGCTTTAAGTTGGAAGAATTGACTAAGGTTTGACTTTCGAGTAAACGACCTCGGAATCAAGATTTGAAAGTTCCAATAGGTTTTTATGATGATTTCAGACTTGGGCATATGTCCGGATCAGGTTTTGGATGACCCAGTAGTATTTCGGTGCTTATTATCGAAAGTTAGCATTTTGGAAGAATTTCATAAGTTTGGGTTGAAGTGTATTTTAATGTTATCGATGTCCGTTTAGGATTTCAAGAGTGGGAATATCTCCGTATGGTGATTCTGGTCTTAGGAGCGCATCCGGATGTGGATTTGGAGGTCCGTAGGTCATTTCGGGGTCAATTGGCGAAAGTTGGAAATTTGAAGATTCTAGGGAAGGCTGACCAGAAGTGGAATTTTTGATATCGGGTTCAAATTCTGATTTCGGAAGTTGGAGTAGGTCCATAATGACAAATATGACTTGTGTGCGAAATTTGACATCAATCGGGCGTGATTTGATTGGTTTCGGCATCAAGGTGGAAGTTTGACGTTCTAAAGATCATTAAGCTTGAATTGAGGTGTGATTCATGGTTTCGATGTTATTTGGTGTTATTTGAGGCCTCGAGCAGGTTTGTGCTATGTATTCGAACTGGTTGGTGTGATACGACGGGGTCCCGAGGGCCTCGAGTGTGTTTCGGGGTGGTTTCAGAGCAATTCTGGCTATTTTGGGTTGCTGTTGTTGCTGGTTTTGGTTTTGTCCTTCGTGAACGCGAAGGGAGTCCCGCATTTGCGAAGAAGGATTTTGGGCTGCCAGGATTTTTTGCATCGCGAACGCGACTCCGTGGCTGCGAATGCGGAAGGAAAATGTGAGCAACCTACGCGAACGCGACATAAGGGCCTCGAACGCGTAGAAAAGAAGGGGAGCTGGGAGCCCTGAGCTATTAAGACTTCGCGAATGTGAAGCTTCTACCGCGAACACGAAGTAGTAGGGTCCGAAGGAATCGCGAGCGGCATAGCTGATGCGAACGCCAAGCAGAATTTGGAGGCAATGCATTTTTGGCCTTCGCGATCGTGATGGTCTTTCCGCGATCGCGAAGAAGGACGGGCCTGGGCAGATTGTTATAAATCAGGATTTTTGCCCATTTCACTCATTTTTCGCTCATGGTTTGGGCTATTTTGGAGATTTTCATCAAGAAACACAGTGTAAGTGATTCTCACCTATTACAAGTTAAATACTTGGATTATATACGGATTTTTACATGGAAATTTATGGAAATTCATGGAAATTGTAGGATTTTAAGAGGAAAACCTAGAATTGATAATTTTAGATTTTGACCACGAATTTGGGCATGGAATTGGGAATAAATTATATATATTTGAGTTAGTAATGTTATGGATAATGTTTATCGTTGAAAATTTTCAGAATTCGGGCACGTGGGCCCGAGAGTTGGTTTTATCGACTTTTCGAGCGGAGTTTGGAATTTGTTTAAAATGATTGATTATGGGTATTAGAGTATATTTTGATTGGTTTGTACCTTATTTGACTAGTTTTGAATCGACAGGCATCGGTTTGAGGTGTTAGCGAGGCTTTGGAGCCGGTTATGGAACTTCGGAGCGAGGTGAGTCTACTGTCTAAATCTGTGAGAAGGAACTACCCCTAGTGTTGTAATTGATATTGTTACTTGTTGCGGGGGCTACGTACGCACGAGGTGATGAGAGTTCGTACGTAGCTACATTCATGTTATTGTCCGGGTAGACTCAGGTTCACACCATGCTATAACTGACTATTTGAGTTATCTCTTGCCTATTAAATCCTTTTACCACACACTCATGGGAGCGGGCCTTTTGCCTCGACTGTATATAGATGTATCCATGGTTCGTGTCATTCGACCCTCGGAAATTCATAGATTATGATGGGTTCGGGTCGTACGCCTCGACATTTCTATAAAATACTCTCATGAAATTGTGCGTAATATTTGACAAGAAGTCAGTGTATCTATGGTTCTTCCTAATTTGAATCATGACGACCTATTTGAGGAGGAAATTTCTAAATGAGAGCTTGAGTTTATTGTACAGAGGATGATTGCACCACGTACTTATATTTGTTCATTTCGTTTATTTACTCTGCCCCATATCTGTTTACTTCTTATTGTATCTGTCTTGTTGGACCACTTGTAAGTGTCGATGTCGACCCCTCGTTACTACTTCTCTGAGGTTAGGCTAGATACTTACTGGTTACGCATTGATTTGCATACTCATGCTACAGCTGCTGCACCTTTTTTTGTGCAGGTACATATATGTCGGGTGTTCTTTTGGGCGCAGAGGCGCGACTATTGCGGGGACTTACCGTGAGCTGCATTTCATGTTACAGTCCGTAGCCTGCAGAGTCTCCATCAGAGTTATTTATATTCTCCTATCTAATTTGTATTCCAGACAGATGTTGTATTGTGTTATATTTCCTAGTTGATGGTCATGCACTTGTGACACCGGGTTTACGGGGTGCTTATGGGTGTTTCATAATTGTGGTTGTGAAATATTGTCATTTACCCTGTAAATTCTGTTTCTTGCTACTTAATTGATGAAAATTATGATTTCAAAAATACTAAAATGAGTAAAAGTTAATCATCCACTGTTGGCTTGCTTGACGGCGGTGTTAGGCGCCAACACGACCTTTAGTAGATTTTGGGTCGTGACATCCAGGATTTAAAAGTAACTAGGGTATCATTGTCAAATAAAAAATTGAGTGTTGAAGTTCGGATCGAATCCATGTAGCACACTAAAAGTTAAGTTGTGCTCCCAAAAAAGATCAACGCAACTGCCGCAAATTTGAATCTTAGTGTAAGAAAAATGAGTAGATAATATTGACTAAGAACAAGAAGGAAAGAAGAACAACTTATCAAAAATAATGTGTCATGGCAAGCCACTGCCTTGAAAGCGATTTCGGTCCGACTGGGTGTAAATCGTTAAGGCTGGTCACTCCCCAGCACAACACCTCCAAACACGTGCACTCGTGGCTGGAAGTTTAGAATTTGCACAAAATAGTTGCCCAAAAAGAACAGAAGATGAAGGTATTTTTTGTAGCTATTACAGAAATTAAAAATATTGTAGGAAGAAAGTAATGATTAGCAAGATGAATTCTTGGTTAAGAATTGAGTGAATATGATGGCTAATCCACAACCTATTTATAGGCAATTAGGGAGGTTGCATGTATGACAAGTGTAGAGAGTCTTTTGACAGTTGTCCAAATATATTAGTCCATTTGGCTCCAATATTAACAAGTGTACCTTGTCTTCCATGCATGAAGATATATGATAGATTTGCATAGTCACTTGTCAAAGCCATTCAACACTTGACTTTAAGGCTTCATGCAAGAAGCCACTTGGAAATAGATAGGATACTTGTAAAACAAAAAGACCGATGGCTATTGATTGTAAATGAATTTTTAAAAAAATATTTTTGACTTTGTATTATAAATAATACCAACACTTAGGGTGTCAATCAAAATATATATTGTATTTTTCACTTAAAATATAT
>ML362069.1:474-16852 GCA_005239505.1 Nicotiana paniculata
GAGAAAGAATTCACCAACGGGGAAAACCATTACCTTAGACCTTTTTTATTATTATTTACATTAAATTGTTAGTCAATTACTAGTTTATTAATTTGTTAGTAGAATTAGTTAAACAACCCAAATTGATATTCAAAAGTCTTAAGAAAAGTGATTAAGTAACAGTTTAGTATTTTATAGACTCAATTGATACGTTCAATTCTCTGTGGGATCGACTTTGGGCTTAATACCCCAGATTATATTTGCAGCGCCCGTTTAGTCTTTTTATAAGACATAGTTGAGCGTGATCACCCCTCCAGGAAACCCTGGGCATCATCTTTCGCCAATCCATTGAAGGTATGAGGGTGGTACTTCTTGTACCTCTCGAGTCTAAGTTGTTCCTCCTCAGATGTTGCTGCCCTAACCACGGGCGGAACTGGGATCCCAGGTTGTGCTGCCATGACACCTGGAACCTGACCAACCTAATCTCGCTGCTCCGGAGTATGGGCGACGGGAATATGAGCTCCTCCCCCGCCCTGTGAAGTAGCTAGTGCACCCGGAATCCATCCCACCTGATTTAAGGTACCAATCACATCCCAGAACTGTGCCAAGGTCTCCTGAAGTCCGGGTGTAACAACAGGTGCCTCCGGCTCCCCAACTGGAACTATCGGCGGCTCCTCAACGGCTGCTCTAGCAGGTGCTCTAGTTGCGGCACGTGCACCTCGTCGACCTCTGCCTCTACCTCTACCCCTGGCGGCATCTTCTCCGGGGGTAACATCCTCAGAATCTGCAGCTCGCGTCCTCACCATCTGTGAGAGAATGGAATGACAAATTTCAAACTTCAAGATCAATGAACTCGCACGATAGGAAAGAAGGAAGTGAAGTTATCCTAATAGTTCTGTAGCCTCTCGAAGATAAGTACAGACGTCTCCGTTCCGATCCGCAAGACTCTACTAAAATCGCTTATGACTCGTAGCACCTATGAACCTAGGGCTCTGATACCAACTTGTCACGACCCAAATCTCCCTCCATGGGGTATCGTGATGGCACCTAGTCTTACGGACTAGGTAAGCCTAATATTCAGGAATAACAACAATAATAAATAGAATCTAATACTTTTATGAAATAAACAATTCTTTACACATTTTATATTCCCAAAACCCGGAAGTACAAGTCATAAGCTTTTAAAAAATTACACTAAACTCCTAAAAATACCATTGTTCAGAAATAAGTGCAACAGTGCAAACAAAGTATAAGATGGTGACTCCGAAACCGTGAATGCTGAAGCGATTTTACCTTGAGTCTCCACAACCGCGATCCCGCTACTATCGATCACTCGGCCGGCTATGCGAAAACCTGGAATCTGCACAAAAATGTGCAGAATAGTAGTATGAGCACACCACAACGGTGCCCAATAAGTATCAAGACTAACCTCGGTGAGTAGTGACGAGGGCTAGTCAAGCCACCCACTGGTCTAATAAAAATTGAACAAGTATCAATATAGGAATCAGGGAAATAATGATATACATAAAGGCTACGTAATATAGCTAACAAGATAGTGAATTCGATAAATAAGGAGAACAATTAGTATCAGCGGAAACCATCAAGTAACACAAAGACTGAATAGATCACAGACAAATCCGGCATGTAATTATACAACACGAGCATGTAATGACTCAACAACTTCTTCCATTTCTACGTCAAATTCATAGTCATATCCACGAGGTTCCGAACCTCGGACAAATCATCATTTACTGGTCCCAATATCCGAACCCTAACACTTGGCAACTTGCGCCCTCATTCGAGTACTAACTGCACGGACGACTCACGTGCCAATTGGGTCATTCCCACCCATACGGTAAGCACAACAAGAGTATTTATATTTGACAACAACAAGGAGTCATGAATCCACTAATAGTATTTAACTACGTGAATGCTTGTGCAGGTTTCCTAACCTGATTTCAACAACCAAATAGACATAAGGAAAACAAAGGGAAACACGTACATTTCCATCTCATAAATTCCCACACGAATGAACTCACACGGTAAGTGTTCCAGTACACAATATCAACAACAAGGAATTCCCCCAGGCCAACACAATTATCATAAACAATCCCTGCCATAGCCCACCTTGTCACGCCACGTGTGCAATATTAAAGTATATTCCCGCCTTGTTTCGCCACACGTGCATAAAAATGTTCCCACCTTGTCACGCCGCATGCGCAACACTCAATCTCGTATCCCGCCACATGTGCAATATCAGTAGTAAACACGACACGGCAGAAACCTCGTGCATCATCACAACCAGTACAACAACAACAACACGAGCAACTGTTCAGAATACAATTAATACATCAACTCAATAACTTTCGATCACAAGATAGGCAAAACTAGTTCACCAGAAATAAACGTAATAACTAGAGCTAGGCATATTAAGAAATCACTCCACAAGGAAGGAAAATAGCATGTAACAGCCGCACCTAATTACACGGGTGAACAACAAGAAACCAACACAAATCCGATAACTCCATATAAGGCAAGTCACGAAGGTATAGAATATTTAAACTTCCTTTAAGGTTGAGAAGTTACGAGAATATTCAACAATTTCCACTTGAGGACAAGCAGCAGAGAATAATCATAACTTCATTTAAGACCAAAACAATTATAGTTTGAGGTGAAGATAATTGCAAATTTGAGATACGCAGTTAAGAAGATATAGCATGACAGTAAAGGAAATAAACCTTCAGATAAGTCAATTAGGAGTCAAGTAGGCAATAGGAGTAAATCCAAAAGGAAGAACTTCCACATTTAAGCAAATAAAGATGACACTAGAAATTAGGTAACTCAATCATGCTAAGGACACTTCATACTCGGCGAATATAAGGATCTAAGATTCCTAAGAGGTCAACTTTCCACAAATAAGTCCAAGCATGCGCTCGTCACCTCGCGTACACGGACTACAATCAACATAGAAGACTTATATCCTAAGGGCTAATTTCCCCACACAAGGTTAGGCAAGATACTTACCTCAAAGACGACAACCTGGTACTCAAAAATAGACTTCTCGGGCAGGAAGGCCTCCGGACGGCTCAAAATCAACTAAAACAACTTCAAAATATATATAAAACGTATAAGGAACGATTCCGAATAATAAAGTATCAATCTTTACAAAATCATAACAATCGACCCAAAAGTCGACCCCCAGGCCCGTACCTCGGAACACGACAAATTTTACAAATTCTGATTACCCATTCTGATACGAGTTCACTCATACCAAATTTATCCAATTCTGATAACATTTGGTCATTCAAATCATGAATTTTCATTTTATGAAGTTTTCGTCCAAAACCCACAATCCCCTCAGCCCAAAACACAATTTAAATGATAAAAACAAGAACTATATTTAATTCTAGTGAAAGAACACTTACCCACTCGATTTGTGTGAAAATCCCTCAAGGAATCTCCCAAAACCGAGTTCTAGAAGTCAAAATATGTTTAAAATGGTGAAACCCCCGATTTTTGCAAACTTATATTCTGCCCAGGTGTTTTGTGAATCGCGATCGCGGAACATGGTTTGCAATCGCGAAGAAGAAAGAGGAAAGCTGCCCAGGTTGTTCATCGTGAACGCGACAAGGAGTTCGCGAACGTGGAGGAGGAGAACAGGAAGCTATGCGATCGCGTACTGAGGAATGCGAACGCGAAGAACAAAGTTTGGGCGACCAATAGGGACACATCGCGATCGCGAAAGAATCACTGCGATCGCGATGAAGGAAAAATAGGCGGGGAAAACAGAACACTACGTGATCGCATCTTGGGCTACGCGATCGCGAAGGAGAGTAACAGACACCAGAAACAACAGTTCAAAATTGGAAGAAAAT
This sequence comes from Nicotiana paniculata, assembly GCA_005239505.1. Taxonomy (NCBI): domain Eukaryota; kingdom Viridiplantae; phylum Streptophyta; class Magnoliopsida; order Solanales; family Solanaceae; genus Nicotiana; species Nicotiana paniculata. The sequence goes on from ML362069.1 coordinate 4,329, forward strand.
GACCTGTAGCCCATCCGAAACACACCCGAGACCCCCTCTAATCACACAAACAAGTCATATAACCTAACATAGACTCGCTCGAGGTTTCAAACCACATAAAACAACACTAAATCGATGAATTAAGCCAAAAATTCAATGAAATTCCATAAAACTTCTTTAAACATCAAATTTTGCATTTAAGGTCCGAATCACGTCAAACTAAGTTCGTTTCTTACCAAATTTTACAGATAACACATATAATCATATCAAAACTGTATTGGGTTCCGGGACCATGATACGGGCCCGATATCACAGGTTTCACCTCAAATTTCATTTTCAAAAACCTTTATATTTTTCAGAAAACAATTTTCTTTAAAAATTCATTTCTCGGACTTGGGACCTCGGAATTTGATTCCGGGCATATGCCGAAGTCCCATATTTTCCTACGGGCCCTCTAGGACCGTCAAATCACGGGTCCGGGTCCGTTTACCAAAAACGTTGACTGAAGTCAACTTTATTCAAATTTCTAATACAAAATTATCGTTTTTATCAGTTTTTCACATAAGTGCTTCCCGGCTACACGCCCGGGCTGCGCACACAAATCAAGGTGAGATAGAAGAAGGTTTTCACGACCTCGAAATATAGAATTAGCTAAAAATATACGGGATGACCTTTTGGGTCATCACATTATGCAATTTCAAGAAATTCAAGCAATTCACGGATAAAGCAATTCAACAAAGATTTCATAGCATCTTAAGCAATGTGAGATTTTGTGATTCTAAAGGATTACGGTCCAATCTCTTCCAAGAATATCATATGGATTTTTCCCTACTCCAGGTATCTTAAGGCTAATCCTTCTTTCTTTTGGCATGATCCAAGTAACGATGCATACACGATATTCCATAAGTAGTTCTACTCTTAGCAGTTAAGGATGTCTATGTTATTCATTCCCGTAAAGTGAAACTCAAGCATGTCTAAGTATGTATCTTGTTCCCTATTGTGGTATTTGATAAAGATGTTAATGTTCATAATGGTATTATATGCATCATTATTTACCTGCGAGCTACGACCCGTTGGGTAGTTACACATTTACCATCGAGCTACGGCTAGTTGGGCAGTTACACATTTACCATCGAGCTACGACCGGTCAGGCATTCATGCATTTACCACCGCACTACGGCCGGTTCGGCAATTACCACTGATCAGTGCGATAGTTATACATCATATGATATGGATAATAGTCTCAAAGAGAAGCATTATATATAAGTATGATAAGTATGCATATACGGTGGCACTTCAGAGATTGAGGTTGATTCTTATGTCTTTAAAGTAATGTGAACTTATTGTTATGTTTCAGTTCTGCCTTACATACTCAGTACGTTATTTGTACGGACGTCCTTTTGTTAGGGATGCTGCATTCATGCCTGCAGGCATAGATAATCAGTTTGACGAGCCCTCATAGTAGACGATATTGGCATTTAGCAAATGATCGGTAAGACTCCACCTCATTCGGAGTACAGCCAAGTCTATGAATCATCGTGTCAGAGTTTTGCTAAAGACTTATGGGTAGGCCGATACCCTGTCCCATTTGATGTCAAATAATATTAGAGGCTTATAGATAGAGGTTCATTTTGTACAGTATGTTAGAGGCTATGAATCATATGTATTCATGTTTTAAGAAAAATGATTTAGTGATACAGTGTTTTTCCCACTTACACTTGTATATTATGAGTTGTGGCCATGTTGGCCCATGATAGTTACAAAAGGAATGAGTTCAGCCAACTCGACCTATGTATGTTGTAGTTTTGGTCGAATGATCATGAGTTACAGAGTGGTTCACTCGGGCCAGCACGGCATCGGGTGCCAGCCACGCCTCCCAGGGTTTGGGGCGTGAAAAAATGGTATCAAAGCGGGTCGTATCCTAGGGAGTCTACAAAGTCGTGCTTAGTATAGTCTCACTTATGGGTGTGTTGCACGCCACATTTATAATTGAGAGGCTATAGGGCATTTAGGAAATGTTACCCTTCTTCTGTTTCCAGATCGTTCCATAGAGCTGAGTCGTAAGAAGTTAGTATGAAGCTTTCGCCAGATTTTGTATGCACCAGCGGTGCAGGTATTACAGTAGAGCCTTAAGGCATAATTTCAACTTATATTGAAGGGAAGCTATGAAAGAAACAGAAGATACGGTGCAATATTGAAAGGTAAGTAACGTAAAGGTGAATAAGATATGAGATACTCAAGTACAAAAGGTTGTAAATAGTCCATAGCTCAAATATAGGTTTGGTTTTAGTTTAGTATACAGAGTTACCCTAGCGAGAGTGTTGAAAATCTCAAAGAGTTAACGTTCGAGGAAGAATATTTCTATATGGGGGAAGGATGTTACATCCCGTACCTTAGCATTATGATGTGCCGTAGTAAATCCACATAAGTTCGAAAGGATTATGTCCATTAGGAGGTTATAGAGGGTTTAAGACATTATTATTATGAGACCCTGTAAGTTTACAACCTTGATACCGTTAGATATTATGTTAGTATAGTATTTTCTTTTAAGTGGAGTATTTTAGTAAAAGTTTTGTTAGTATAATTTTGGATAGTTACCATTATTACTATGTTCGGATATGGTAAATTATACACATAATATGAGAAAGTTTATAAATAAGATTTTCTTTATTGTAAAAAAAAAATAGAAGTTATTTTCTCTCAAAAGAAGGTTATGTTTTTACCATTTTTAGAATTAAGAGTACGAAAATTTGAACTCTTTATATGAGATTAGCAATATTAGAAGTTGAGAAAATATATATATGTTTACATGAATGTTTTAACGAAATAACAGTGTATGTATTGATTTTATATGGTACCATGCTTTATTAATATTTTAATACTTTAATAGTAGTACTGTAAGATGAGGACAAGACTATTTTTTAGGTTATAAGTATTTATTATATTTATCACAAGTGATAAGTAAAGTCGTGAAGGTAAGGGGGTAAACGAGTTGAAGAAAATGAGGTTGGTCGAAGTTTGACATTTGAGGATAAACTACGGTCTGAGCTAAAATACTCGGTATTTATGGACTGGTGCCATACAAGGTACAACATGATTATGATAGTAAGGTGTATAAAGTGTGTTAAAAGCAAGTAGTATTTTAAGTAATTTGAGATAATTCTTGATTATGTGGGTAATTTATTAGTTATTGGTTAATGGGGGAATTAACAAAGTTAATTATTAATTAGTTGTTAATTAAGGTCTTTTGAATAAAGACCAAAGATGTCACGTGGCAGCAAGGCCATGTCCAAATTGTGACTCTTACAATTGAGTGGATAGACGACATATTTATTAATATGTGGCTTAGTCTTTAGTCATAACATAAACCTTGTAAATTCAAAGATCTACATATCTTTAAGCAATTAAGAGATACATATCTTTCTAGAAATTCATGGCAAACTTTCTAAAGTACGGTAGATTTTGAAATTCAACCAATTCATGCAATTTCAAGTAATTCACGAATAAAGCAATTGAACAGAGATTTCATAGCATCTTAAGCAACGTGAGATTTGGCGATTCTAAAGAAGTACAGTGCAACCTCTTCCAAGAATATCATACGGATTTTTCCCTACTCCAGGTATGTTAAGGCCAATCCTTCCTTCTTTTGGCATGATCCAAGTAACGATGCGTACACGATATTCCATAAGTGGTTCTACTCTTAGCAGTTAAGGATGTCAATGTTATTCATTCCCGTAAGGTGATATTCAAGCATGTCTAAGTATGTATCTAGTTCCCTATTTAGGTATTTGATAAAGATGTTAATGTTCATAATTGTATTATATGCATAATTATTTACCACTGAGCTATGGCCGGTTGGATAGTCAGGCATTTACCACTGAGCTACAACCACTTAGGCTGTTACACATTTACCACCGAGCTATGGCCGTTCGGGCAGTCATGCATTTACCACCGTGCTAAGGCCAGTCGGGCAGTTACCACTAGTCAGTTGAGCAATCATGCATCAGATGATATGGATAATGGTCTCAAAGAGACGCATTATACATAAGTATATTAAGTATGAATATATACAGTGGCACTGCAAAGATTCAAGTTGATTCTTATATGTCTTTAAAGTAATGGGAACTAATTGTTATGTTTCAGTTCTGCCTTACATACTCAGTACATTATTCATACTGACGTCCTTTTGTTGGGGACGCTGCATTCATGCATGCATGTATAGATTATCAGTTTGATGAGCACTCATAGTAGACGAGATTGGCATTCAGCAAATGATCGGTAAGACTCCACCTCATTCGGAGTACAACAGTGTCTATGAGTCATCGTGTAAGAATTTTCCTAAATACTTATAGGTAGGCCGATACCCTGTCCCATTTGATGTCAAATAATCTTAGAGGCTTTGTAGACAGAGGTTCATTTTGTACAGTATGTTAGAGGCCTTGACGGCCCATATGTATTCATGTTTTAAGAAAAATGATTTAGTGATATAGTGCTTTTCCCACTTACACTTGTACATTATGAGTTGTGGACATGTTGGCCTATGATAGTTACAAAAGGAATTAGTTCAGCCAACTCGGCCTATGTATGTTCTACTTTTAGTCGAATGATCATGAGTTACAGAGTAGTTCACTCGGGCCAGAACGACACTGGGTGACAGCCACGCCTCCCCAGGTTTGGGGCGTGACAGTTTGGCTTGCTCGGTATTGTAATTGGCTTGTTCGAGGTAAGTAATACTTATATTCTTAGTGTTGAGGGTATAAATCTCCGAATTATGTATGATGTGATTGAAGTTGAGGTGATGCGCATGCTAGGTGACCGGCGTGTGAGAGTAAATTGTGATATAGTCGATTACATGAAACTGTGTAGCTATCTTATCTTAAAATTCCTATTGTACTCGATGTGTTATAGAACCTGAGCTATAATTGATGCTAGAGATCATGTTTAGGCTCATGTTTAGGCTATATGTTGGTATCATTGGGACCCACAACGGTCGTTCTTTACTTTAGAGTTATTTGCTTAATTTCAATTATGTACTCAGTCGCATTCATCATTTCATATCATATCTCAGTCTCTGTTATTGTTTATTCACATCTAATATCATTGATTTGGGCTGCTCAGCATGAGTGTTGTGAGCCGAGAGGCTGGTGATATTGATGACTGAGTGAGGCTGAGGGCCTGATTTTGAGGATATTGATACTACAGCACGTGACTTGTCTGTGCGGATTACTATAGCACATGAGTTGTCTATGCAGAACGTGAGTTGTCCGTATGGATTATAGCGCTTGGTCTGAAAGAAACCCTCCAGATTCTGTACACACCCCTAGTGAGCGCAATTGATTTATATTGAGGGATGGATCTTCCCTGGGCATGGATCTTGTCCGAAGCATTTATTGTATACGGTCAAAATCGGGGATGACCAATTTTGAGGCTTCTACGCCATTCCGAGCCCAACCACGATTGCATCGGAGCAAGATCTGAAGATCAACCCCGAGGTGCATTCCTCGAGGAAGTATATCGAGGATCGATATACCTCGAGATAGAATAAAGATCGAAGGCCGTCATGGAAAGGCGGGAAGCTCCCAAGAGCACATGGTTAAAGCTGACAACGCCTGCAAAATCGTACAAGTCCGTACCGGACCCTTATACAGTTGTACCAGTAGTATTTCTTTGTAATAATTGCACATGCACTATGTTGGGATTCCCCCTAATATATAAAGGGGATCCTTGTCATTTTTTGACAAGGAGGAATATTGAATACAACAAGAACATTCTCTTCCTTCTTAACATACTCAAAATTTGTTCTGCGGATTTATTGCCTTTCATTTATCGTATTCATTATTTTTCTTCATTTATTGCTCATTATTGATCATAAAGGGTTATACTCGAGGCTCTTCATACTGTTATTCCTCCATCGACCATCCTCTGTCAGACATCATAGTTCGACCTCGAGGCTCTGCTTCGGCCAGCTCGAGACCCAGTTTTGTAACAACTTGGTTTGCATATCACTACTTTTCTTTACTCTTATCTTGTTCTCCTAGCTCGCACTTAGCATCTATTGCCTAAAAACTAGTCTAAAAATAAATCACATATTTTTAGAACCACAAAATCAAATATAATTATCATTACCATTTTCAAGGTAAACAGTATGGCGTGCACCGTGGGTCTAAAAATAATAGTGATTGTTTTAGTGCTGGTTTTCTAAAAACACAAGTTATTCTTCACTCTTTTTCTTGTCCAAGAGTCTTTGATTTCACGTCAAAAAATATCTAACTCAATGAATGCACACGAAAACAACGGTCCTTAAGATTATGGAGAGAACGGTGTAGCTATTTTAGGTGCCGGTATACCACTGCAAAAACCCTAGGGGGGCACCAGCACCAATCCCCGTGGATGTGGGCTCACGCATTGCCCAACATGTCGATATAAGTTCTCAAACCGACGGAAGTGAACACCGGGAAAACCAACATGAAGCGCAGAAAACTCCAGCTCAGGAGGAAAGACACGTTAGCCTTCATGTCATTTTTGAAATGTTATAGGCGCAACAAGCGGATATTACTCAGCTACAAAGCCATGAAAGAACCCCAAGCACAACATAGCCAGAAACGGCTCCTCGAGTCGAGCAGGCACCGGAAAGGTCGAGCAACAACGGATCAGCAGCCAAACTCGCTATTATGAAGATGCTCGAAGACATCACAAAGGGAATTGAATCAGACGAAAAGAAGATAGAAGCTAACGACAAAAAGGTGGAGACTTATAACTCAAGGATCGATCAGATCTCGGGTGCGCCCCCGATCCAGAAGGGTGTAGATTCAAATAAGTTCGTGCAAAAGCCATTCCCATCAAGCCCGACTCCAAAGCCCATCCAGAAGAAGTTCAGAATTCCCGATCTCCCGAAGTATAACGGGACCTCAGACCCCAATGAACATACTACTACCTATACTTATGCTATGAAAGGGAACGACTTAAAGGATGACAAGATTGTATCCGTCCTTTTGAAAAAATATGAAGAAACACTATCAAAGGGGGCCATGATGTGGTATCACAACATACCCCCGAATTCAATAAATTTGTTTGCCATGCTGGCAGACTCTTTTATAAAGTCACATGCCGATGCCATCAAGGTCGCCACGAGGAAGTCTGACATCTTCAAAATCAAACAGAGAGAAAATGAGATGCTAAGGGAATTTGTGTCTCTTTTTCAAATGGAACGAATGGAGCTACCACCAGTCTCCGTTGACTGAGTAGTGCAGGCTTTCGCTCGAGGCTTGAATGAACGAAGCTCGATAGCTTCGAAGCAACTAAAGCAGAGACTAATTGAGTATCCCACTGTAACTTGGGCGGATGTGCACAATAGATATCAGTCAAAGATCAGGGTCGAAGATGACCAGTTGGGAGCCCCCTCGGGCTCAGTATATCCCATCAGGCTCATAACGAAGGAATCAAATTCTACAGAAAGGGAGTCGAGATCGAGCAAAGAAAGATATCAGCCATATGCCAAAGACTGAAGAGATACTCCAAGACGGGATATGCCTCGAAATGACCTGAGGATAATTCGGGGCTAGAATTCCCTGGGACTTATGAGAAAAACTAGGTTTGACAGACATTCGAGGCCGATAGAGGCACCCCGATTATCAGAATACAACTTCAACTTCGATGTCTCGAACATCGTATCAGCCATGGACAAGATCAAAGATACTAGGTGACCGAAACCCACGCAGTCAGATCCTTCCTGAAGAGACCCCAACTTAATGTGTGGATATCATGACATCCACCGTCACATGACCGAGGATTGTATGCAACTTCGAGAGGAGGTGGCTCGGCTGATCGGCAAAGGGCATCTTCGAGAAAGAGAGGCGAACAGGAGGAACGAACCAAAAGAACCTCAGCACATCATTCACATGATCATTGGAGGAACCGATGTCCCTCAAGGATCCATGATCAAACGGACAAAAGTATCTGCCTCAACAAGAAAGCAGACTCAAAGCTATATGCCCGAGGACATTCTTGCATTAAGTAAAGAAGACTTCGAGACCTTGTCTCAACCATATGATGATGCACTAGTAATTTCCTTTCTCTTGAATAACATTCAAATTAAACGTGTGCTCGTGGATCCAAGTAGCTAGGGCAACATAACTAGGTTGAAGGTGGTGGAGTAGCTCGAACTGCTTAACCAAACCGTACCCGCCTCTCGAATCCTGAACGGATTCAACATGGCGAGTGAGACAACGAAGGGGGAAATCATCCTCCCGGTCAACGTGTCCAGTACAGTTCAAAACACTAAGTTTCATGTCATCAAAAATGACATGAGATAAAATGCCTTGCTGTGAAAGCCGTGGATACAGAACATGAGGGCAGTACCGTCAACTCTTCATCAGATGATGAAGTTCCCAACAAAAGATGGCATATGGAGAGCAACATTTGGCAAGGGAGATGTTCGCGGTGCACGACGTGGCACCAACATACATACCCTTCACTTCGGTGGTGCCAAAGGACAAACAGGCCGCCGAGGATGATGAATAAGATTCCTCACTCCTCGAACCTTCGTTGCCCCCGAAGAATCGGATTCAACAAAATCAACGATTGAAGAGCTGGAGCAGGCTGTTTTGACTGAACATTTCCCATATCGAAAGGTATACCTATGAACGGGGTTAACCCTCGAACTCAGGAAAAAACTCATTCAATTCCTTATTAACAACATTGATTGCTTTGCTTGGTCTCATTTAGACATGACGGGGATTCTGCCGGGAATAACCACCCATCGACTAAGCGTCGACCCCAGGTTCCAACCGGTGAAGCAAAAAAGAAGACCTCAGTCCGAGGTAAAACATGCATTCATCAAGGACGAGGTAACAAAACCCTTCAAGATAGGGTCCATTAGTGAAGTAAAATATCCTGAATGGTTGGCCAGTGTAGTGGTAGTTCCCAAATAGGAGAATAAATTAAGAATATGCGTAGATTATAAAGACTTAAACAAAGCATGCCCTAAAGATTTATTCTCATTGCCTAAAATCGATCGCTTGATTGATGCCACGGCTAGCCACGAGATCCTCACTTTTCTCGACACCTACTCCGGGTATAATCAAGTTCAAATGAATCTCGGGGATAGGGAAATTACTTCGTTCATCACGGAGTATGGTATATACTGCTATAATGTAACGCCCTTCGGGCTAAAAAATACAGGAGCCACATACCAATGCCTAGTTAATAAGATGTTCGAACATCAAATAGGAAAATCCATGGAAGTTTATATTGATGATATGCTAGTTAAGTCCCTGCGCACAGAGGACCACTTGATTAATCTGCAGGAAACATTCGACATCCTTAGAAGCTACAACATGAAGCTCAATCCCGAGAAATGTGCCTTCGGAATAGGCTCAGGCAAATTCTTGGGCTTCATGGTGTCAAATAGGGGGATCGAGATCAACCCCGATAAAATCAGGGCCATCGAAGAAATCACGGTGGTAAATAATGTGAAGGTCGTACAGCGGCTGACCGGATAGATAGCGGCCTTGGGCCGGTTCATCTCGAGGTCATCGGACAGGAGTCATCATTTCTTCTCCTTGCTCAAAAAGAAAAACAGCTTCGAGTGGACTCCAGAATGCCAACATGCCTTAGAGGAACTGAAGCGTATCTATCAAGCCCACCTTTATTCCACACCCCGAAGGAGGGTGAAACGATGTATTTATATTTGGCCATATCCGAGGTAGCGATAAGTAGTGTGCTGCTTCGAGAAGAACAAGGTACGCAATTCCCGGTCTATTATGTAAGTCGGACCCTGAGAGATGCCAAAACCAGGTATCCGCACTTAGAAAAATTAGCTCTCGCATTAATAAGTGCATCTCAAAAATTAAAGCCTTATTTTCAATGTCATCACGTTTGTGTTTTAAAAACGTATCCTCTTCGAAGCATATTGCATAAACCCGAATTATCGGGTCGATTGGCCAAATGGGCCATTGAACTCAGGGGATATGATATCGAATATCAACCCCGAACAACTATCAAGTCCCAAATTTTGGTGGACTTGGTGGCCGACTTTATTCCCGCCCTTGTGCTCGAGGTAGAGAAAGAAATCTTACTAAAAACGGGCACATCATTAGGGGTGTGGACTCTATTCACCGACGGTGCCTTGAATGTGAAAGGGTCCGGACTCGACATAGTTCTGAAACCACCTACGGGCAGTATGATTAGATGATGCGTGGCTAGAATCCATAGTTTTAAGCATTATGTACCTTACATTTGTGTGCTTTTGTGATAAAAATACACGTTATATGTGCATAATGGAGTCTATTTCATGTGTAGGTGAATTGGATATGGAAGCCGAGCTAAATGGGTGCATAAACGTCAAAAATACGCTCAAGAGTCGAAAAAGAGTGACCCGGGCCATAGCCGGGCGTTTTGGCCCTAAAGCCAGCCATGCCCAGGCGTTAGTGGGGCGTTTTCGCCCTAAATCCAGCCATGCCCAGGCATTAATGGGGCGTTAGAGCTCAAACACCAGGCCTACCCAGGCTATAGATGCACGTTTGGGGCTTAACGCCTGGGGTCCCTGGTCCGGTAAATTCCGAGTTTTGAAGGTTTTAAGTATTTCCCGGTTTGAATAGAAGTCTCCTACATGTTTAGGGTTTGTCCCAAACATATAAATAGACCCAAAAACACAACTTGGAGGGAGGATGCCATCTTTGGAGAGAATATACACACAAGATCATTGAGGAAGCAAAGGATTATCAGTTTTCTTCATCTTAATCTAGTATTTTCCATTTATGCAAAACTTATGCAATTGGTTAATTCTAGTAAGAGTGGCTAAACACCCATTGTTGTGGGGTTGTGGTTTAGCCATGAATATTGTTATTCGATATTAACTTAACCTTGATTATAATTTGCTCAATATATGGTTGTTTCTTCAATTCTGCGTTTAATTGCTTAATTGTTGGCCAACAATTAGGTTCTATATAATATCTATGTTATGCTTGGGAAATCCGTATATAGATTAGAGAAGAATTGAAGAGAGCGCGATCTTAACCCTTCAGGGGAGCGGATTTGTGGTTAGGATAGGAATATACCTAGTCACCGTGCTTAATTAAACATCGTAATCTTAGTGCGTTCTAATAGATTAATTTCATAGGAATATAGGCGTTAATCTATTGAGAATAGACCAGTAGTACTTAGGGAGAAGGCTACGAGAGCAATTATCGATTAATTAGCAACCCTGAGTGAATTATATGAAAGGGAGAGTTAATTAGAATGCAATACGAGTGGTGAATTGATCACAACCCTGGAATATTTGTCTCTATTGAGTATACAACAATATTCTCGTTACTTGATAATTAGTTCATAAATTCGTAGAGTAAATTAGTTATATTCCTGGATTTTGTTTTGGCTCGATTAAATAGAAATTAGAGTGATTCAATAAGTAGTTTACGCAAGTCCCTGTGGGTTCGAAATTCGATTTATTATTATATTACTTGCTACGACCACGTATACTTGCGTGTGCGATTTGGACCAACAAGTTTTTGGCGCCGTTGCCGGGGGCTTAGAAATTAACTACTCTACTGGATTGAATTTTTACTTTTGTCTATTTAAGTTTTTATTTTCTTATTTTTTATTTGTATCATAATTTAATATTTTACTATCTTTCTTAACATGGAATCTTGGAATTATAATTGGTCGAATAATGGTTATTTTATTATGACGATCCTTGTCCATATTGTGGAGGACGACACATGTGGCAATATTGTCCATCTCAATCTAATGTGTGGAATTTTTGTAATGTGTGTGGTTGTCAAGGTGGCCATTGGGATGGTTGTCCTAATTCTTATTATCCTTCTCAGAGCTTTTATTGTAATGTATCTAATAATGTTAATGAGTTTGATAGGAGCAAGGAAGTGGAGGATATAGAAAGCGTGGATCGTATTATGGACTTGATGAGACAAGCAGCGGAGCAACAGAACATGATAGCCGAGCAAAAATTTCTTGACACCTTAGCTATCAAAAGACTCTAGGCTAAAGTGGATGAATTAATGGCCAATTTCCAAGAAGAAACTCAACTCGACGAAGAGAGCGTGTTCCCACCAGAAGATAATTTTGAAGAAGCAGATATAATGAGTCAATCTTGGCTAGAGGAACAAGCTCAACTAATAAAATCTCATGAGTTTCTTCGTGATGGTCTTTCAAATATGACAGAGCAACTGATAGAAGGAAGAATTGAGCGCAGGCAAGAGATAGATCAATTTGGCTCAGATATCTATGACCTGCAGGCTCAATTGAATAAAAAGGTTGAGGTGTCTGATGCCCTACCATCAATATTTGTGGATACTGGCCAACTTGTGGAGTGGAAAGAGGAAATCCACATATTCAACCAAATTATTAATAATGTCAAGGTTGATGAAGAGTATAAAATAAAGGATGTAAAAAATAATGCAGTTTTTGAATTGGAGCGTATTGGACCTCATTCTAAACACTTTTCAACATTGTGTTTGGTTGGTGACATGGAAATTGATCCAGTCGAGCATATAGAGGAGTCAATGGATGAGGAACAAAGTGTTTATATT
>ML362069.1:16885-33047 GCA_005239505.1 Nicotiana paniculata
TTTGGTGCATTCATTTTTACACCACCACCCCATGAACGTGACAGAAAAATTGATGCAAAATTGGGGACGCAATTCATATCCTCAAAGTGGAAGGAAAAGTGGTAAAGTAGCAGAGTCGTGCCACGACTATAAATAAGGCGCATGTTGGGAGGCAACCCAGCCTGTATATCTTTTCATTATTTTTTTTAGTGTTAGTTTTGTGTTATTTTTATTTTGCAGAGTAGGGGAAGTCTGAGTACCCAAAATTGAAGCTAAGGGGCATGTTTGAGCTTAAGTGTGGGGTCATCCCGACTCTAAAGATTGAGAATCATGTCCTGGCTATGCCCGAGGGGGTCTCGGGGAGTATTTCTCACCCTTGTTTTAATGTTTTTCTTTGTGATAATGCATCAAGGACTATGCATAACATAAGTGTGGGGTGGGGAAACTACTTTCTGAGGTGTAATTGAATAAAATTATTGTTTTTTAGAAAAATCTCGATTTTTTCCCAACGATGGATCTGTTGGACAATTTTCTTGAGGGATAAAGTCCGATTTGAAAACACAAAAAAGATTTTTTTTATTTTTTTTTGTAGGATAGTGAGGTAGTATCCCTTGGTTTTTCCTTGGGCACCGGTTCTTTTCTAAGGGTGTAGCTTGAACCGGGTACTTTAAATTGTTTTTTTTTAGAGTATTTAGGAAGAAGCTGAATAACTTAGAAATACCCCATGACATGTTTGATGCCGGCATATTAGGTTATGACATACATTCTTCTTTCCCTTATATTTTGTTTGACATGTTATGCCTGAGTAAAAATAAATAGCCTATATTGTGACGCCTTAGCTCAGTTGTTTGACTTGTATTCTACATAGTGTAATATTTCTTAATTCTCTCAATTTTGTGTGCTTTCTTGACTTGAGAGTTGAATAAAACCGTTGTGATTGAGTCATGTGCAATGTGTGAATGAGGTTTAGTGATTTTCTATGCTATCTTGTGTAGTCTAGAACTTGCCCCGTGTGTTAATTGAAGCAAAATTGTAGGTTATGCTAGTCTAGGAGATGGCGTAGGCATTTTCTTGCTTGATCAAGGATGTGCTTGTCACATAAGAATTACATTTTCCATTGCTAGCCCCTTTGAGCCGTTTGACCTTTTCTTTGGTACCTACATTACAAGTCGTATCCCTATTTGTTCTTAAATTGAGATTTTTGCACCTTTTCCTCCTAAGGCACTTAGTGGCTAAAAGAAGTAAGGTGAGATATTGGGGATTAACTTTTTAGTGGAGCCATCGAAATACTTGTTAGTGCACTAAAAATTGTATTCAAGAGTCACTCGCCATTGAATCTTCATGTATGGCGTGTGTGTAGGAAAGAAAAAAAAATAATAGTAAAAGTATGTACAAAAAGATACACACCTCCAATTTTTATTAATTTTTGCTAGTGAAAATATAGAAGTGCTTAATTGAAAAAGGGCTATGTTGAATATGAATTGTGGCAAGGGAATTGGTTGAGAAGAATATGTGTTAATTTGTGAAGGTAGTGGATTAAAGTGCTTAGGAGGGTTAGTTACTATTCCAAAATATGTCCTACCCGTCCCTTAGCCTACATTACAAATTTAAAAGTCCTAATTGATCCTAGATTTGTCCAACTTGAATTAGTGGAGATCTACACTACGATCAAGCCTATGGTACGACCACGGGATGCATATGAATTCTTTGTGAGAGTGAGTGAATTTGTTCAATTCTGTGATGTCCCTAAATTATGTTAAACCCCATATTTGAATGTGTGGACTAGTTATATTCACTATGTTGTTGTTGGTGAGGGCACATGATCTCATGAATGATTGGTAATGTTGTCACTTTCATGTTGGGTAGGTGCGTGAATTGAGAGGGCTTAGTGGTTGCAAGTTGACTCTTGAGGTTGGGTGGTTGCAATTAGGTTATTGGTATTATTGATTAAATTGCTATACTTGGGCATGTTTAAAGAAGGGAAAGAATGTGAAATTTGGTATGTTCATACTTGATTGCCGGTATCGATCATAGTTAAGGGGTAATGTGTGTGATTGAAAAGGAAAATACTCCTTGTTAATGAAATGTGTACGTGTTGAAGGATATTGCTCGAGGACGAGCAAGAGTCTAAGTGTGGGGTGTTGATGCGTGGCTGTAAAGTTGACTAACAACGAAGCCAAGTATGAGGCTATGATTGCAGTCCCGAGTTGTCCACGGGCCTGGGAGCAGAAGTCATCGAAGCAAAATGTGATTCCCTTCTGATAGTAAACCAAGTAAATGGGAGCTTCGAGGTTCGAGAAGACAGGATGCAGAGATACTTTGATAAACTTCAAGTCACATTGCATCGCTTCAAAGAATGGACTCTGGTTCACATACCTCGAGATCAAAATAGCGAGGCTGACGCACTCGCAAACCTGGGATCATCCGTCGAAGAAGATGACATACTCCCCTAGGCTGTTGTACATCTATCCAAGTCGGTGATCGAAGAAGTCCATGCCGAGATCAACTCCACCAGTCTGACAAGGTATTGGAGAAATAAGTACATCGATTATTTGGGAAGTGGGATGATACCCACGAATCCAAAGGAGTCGAGGGCCCTGCAAACCAAAGCAGTCCGCTTTTCACTCGACGAAAATGGAAATATATATTAAAGGAACTTCGATGGGCCCTTAGCAGTATGCTTGGGATCGGGGGACACTGATTACGTGCTTCGAGAAATCCACGAGAGTACCTGCGGAACTCACTCTAGTGCTGACTCCTTAATTCGAAAGGTGATCAGAGAAGGTTACTATTGGAACAGCATGGAGAAGGACACCAAAGAATTCGTGCAAAAATGTGACAAGTGCCAGAGATTTGCACCAATGATTCACCAACCTAGTGAACAACCACATTCAGTCTTATCGCCATGGCCGTTGATGAAATAGGGAATGGACATTGTCGGCCCTCGACCAACGGCACCAGGTACATCTAGATTTATCCTATTTATGAATGACGACTTCTCAAAATGGGTGGAAGTGTAGGACTTCGAGAAGGTAAGAGAAAAAGAAGTCATCGACTTCATCTGGGATCATATCATGTGTTGATTCGGGATCCTCTCCGAGATAACATGTGATAACGGGAAGCAGATCATCGGAAGCAAAGTAACAAATTTCCTCGAGTCTCATAAAATCAAAAGGATCCTATCAATGCCCTACCACCATGTGCAAATGGTCAGGCCGAAACACAAATAAAACCATCATTCAAAACTTGAAAAAGAAATTAGAAAATGCGAAAGGAAAATGGAGAGAAATTTTGCCCGAGCTGCTATGGGCATATCGAACAACTTCAAAGTCGATCACATGAGAGATGCCGGTCTCTTTGGTATATGGGTCCGAGGCTTTGATATCGGTCGAGGTCGGAGAGCCAAGCGCCAGATTCCGACACGCCACCGAGGACTCAAAAAATGATGCCATTACAACATCCATCGAGCTGTTAGATAAAAATCTAGAGGCTTTACTGGTCCGAATGGCCGCCCAAAAACAAAGGATCGAACGATATTATAACAGGAAAAAAAACCTCCGACATTTTGGGGTCGGGGACTTAGTCCTAAGGAAGGTCACCCTCAACACTCGAAACCCAAATGAAGGGAAGCTGGGCCTGAGCTAGGAAGGAATGTACCGTGTCCTCGGAGTAATCGGCAAAGGGTCCTAAAAACTCGGCACCATAGAAGGCGAGCAGCTTCCAAGCAATTGGAACATATCAATGCTCAAACACTATTATTGATAGGTTATAACCTTCTCCCTTTTCATTTTTGTGCTTCATACTAATTTCTTACATGTGTCTAATGGAAGATACCTAAACATCCTTTGACTCAAAGACCTTGGGTTTTAAAGCATGCATTGCACTCTTTTCCTTCGATCGGGTTTTATCTCGACAGGGTTTTACCGTCAAGGTTTTTAATGATGCAACATCCATATTCTACCAAAGGAGAAATCATCAAGTATTCGAGGATTCTCTTCTGTAAACCTCAAATACTAGGGGGCATCCCCCCAGGAGATCACCTGCTCGAAGAAATTGAAATATGCCAAAGAGGGTATCGACAGGAGAATGATGTATCGGACCAAATGGTCGAATGAACCGTGTCTGCGTAGAATAATCGAACCTTCGAGGGAAAACCATGTATGCTTGTACCAAGTAATCGAAGGAATATCTTTTATCATCAAAATGCTTTTGCGCTTCAAAGAAGTTTGCTATTTTCATAAGAAACGGCTCCAGAGCCAAAAACTTCTGAACACTCAGGGACTGTCATCGACAACCAGCTCATCAAGCCACCAACCTCGAGCTCATAAGCCCTCCATGAGGAAAAATTGAACCTATAAGCCCTCAATAAGTCATCCTCGAGCTTGTAAGCCCTCCATGAGGCAATATCGAATCTGTAAGACCTCGAAGAGGCATGCTACAATACATAAGCCCTCCATGAGGAAATATCGAATTTGTAAGACCTCGAAGAGGCATGCTAAAAAACTTAAGCCCTCCATGAGGCAATATCGAATCTGTAAGACCTCGAAGAGGCATGCTCAAAAACATAAGCCCTCCATTAGAAAATATCGAACCTCTGAGACCTCGAATAGGCATGCTAAAAAACATAAGCCCTCCATGAGGAAATATCGAATCTGTAAGACCTTGAATAGGCATGCTCAAAAACATAAGCCCTCCATGAGGCAACATCGAATCTGTAAGAACTCAACAAGGCATGCCCAAATTTGTAATACCTTAAAAAGGCATAATCCCAATATTAAAGTCAAGGATATATATTCGAACTTGTAAGACCCCTAAAAGGGAATACTCTCGATATCGAGGCTATCTCACTCGGGGACTAAAAGGATACGGCCAAACGTAAAGACTACGATCATATCAAAAGGCTCCGGCAAAATTAACACGGCTCGGAGACGTCCGACTTTTGTCATAAAACTACAGGCCTTCAAATACTTCAAAAATACTTCGAAAAGAATCGATTAATTAGGCTACCCTCGGCATAAGAAAAAGAGCTTCAATCATATCAGCTCCAAACAATGAAAGGGCTTCGAAACAATCAGCCTTCAATAAAAAGGCTTAAAACATTCAGCCTTCGAGCGAACCTCCCGAGGTGCTCATTTATCATCACATATCGACTCAGAATCGAGGTTCTTATCGAGTCGTCAAAGAGTCGGACGAAAACAAAAATTCAAAAGTCTTTAGCTGAAATGAAGCGAAACTATAGCCATATTAGAGGTCGCATCCACCCAATATAAAAAGAGCCTAAGGACCAATGCGTAAGATCCCAAGGGCCAGCCTAAAGAGCCTCAGGGCCGATCTAAATGAGCCAAAGGGTCTATGCGTAAGAGACCAAGGTCCATCTTAAAAGGACTCAAGGCCGATTCAAAAACCTAAGGGTTTATTTTAAAGTCCAAAATTTTGGACCAATTATCAACAAGCATCATACCCTATTCCAAAAAATACCTGTATATACAATGAAGATTCACAGAGGTTTATTTACAAGGCTCATGCCTGGAGCCCTTACACAAAAAAGAGAATGAATAAAAACCTAATCTACCATCGGGGTTGTGCCTCCAACGGCTCGCTTGGAGGTTGTGCCTTCAACAGCTCGGCCCTCGGCCCCCAGGTCTTCAACGGCCTCTTCCCCCTTGGGGACTTCGCCTTCGTCTTTGTCATCTTCTGAGCCATTGCTCGAGTCACCATCAGAAGTAAGCAGGGCCACTGATTCCTCTTCTAGGGTCTTCACCCTCTCGATCTCAGCAAACAGATCGACGCCCCCTGCATGTATATCCTCGAGCGCCTACCTCTGAGACTTTAATCGGGCATGCTCTAGGGCTTGGGTCATTTTTAGCTCGGCCTCCTCAGACATCTTCTTGGCTTGTGCATTGCAGCAACAACATCCTCTTTGTACGAGGATATGAGCGCATCGGCTTCAGCCTTGGCTACGGACAGCGCGACAACCAATTCAGCATGGAGATCCTTGTACTTACTACTCTCTGCCTTTGCATCGTGAAGATGATACTCAATCGAGGCCAACCTCCCCTGGAGGGAATCTCTCTCAGAGACCATCTCGTTCATATGTGGCTTGAGTCTGAGAATCTCGGTATCTCTGGCTCGGAGCTCCTCCCTCGTCAGGGCATTTTTTTTCTCAAACTACAAAGATCAACCCAAAGGTGTTAAACGCTAAATTCGGGAAAGCGTATAAGTAAAAATGAATGAATGTTGTATTACCTGCTCAGCAAGATCGGTTCTCTCTCGAGACACCACTTCCAACGAGCCCGAAGGTCGAGAAGTTCTTCCTCCTTCTTGGTAAAAAGAGCTTTGAGCTCATCAGCCTCCGAAGAGAGCTTCCTGCACTCTTTCTCGTAGTGGGTCGACTTGGCTTGAGACTTATCAAGGGCCTGATTGTAAAACACAATAGCCTGTAAGCGCAAAAGAAACAAAATTAGAAAGATGAGGATCAGAGCCCTGAACATATTTTATGAAAGATTACCTGTTTGCAGAGCCTCTCGGCTTCATCAAAAATAAGTGAGGCGTTGAGCTCAGGGTTTTCCTCGACCCCACTGAAGAGTTCTTCAAACACGTCCTTATCTCTGATGGACACCCCCACATTGGAAGACTCCATATTTCGAGTATCCCATATCTCCCTCAGAGATAATGTCGGGCCCGGTGAGGAATCACTCACTTCAATAACCCGGCTGGATCAATCCGGGCCCTCTCTTGCTTCTGGAGAGCTTCAGAACTAGGCTCCTCCAGCTCGTCTACCGCGTGCCCCCCGATTCGGGAATATTTTGGTCGTCAACCGGCTCGGGGACATCATCTGATTCACCTTTGAGGGCCTCTTCGGCCCAAGGTGGATAACAGCAACAACGAATCCTGATTCAGCAGCCATCGGCTCAGCAAGATGTTGAACTATCATGCTCCTTCTTCCAAAGGTTGCAATCGAGGATTCATTTTTCTCTTCGCCTCTAGCTCGGGGGCTCTTTGATGCCTCTGGAGTTAAGGTCGTTGAATTGGCCTTAAGTTTTTCCGTTTTAGCCTTCTTTGGCTTTGAGGACTCGAACGATAATTTCCTTCTTCTCTTTGCTAGGTTTAGGGGTATACGCTTCCCCAGGCGGTGCTTCTCTCATCAAAGAGGCCTCTCCCAGACCTGCACAAACACAATAAATGAGGACACGATCAGTGATATCTCTTCTAAGGGGCTCAAGTACGGAAGGAGTAGGAACTCACTGTGATTTTTAGCTTCCTATCGAGCTCTTTCCAGGTCGCGCCATATGCGCTTGACAGATGGGCAGGTCGAATCTAGTTGGCTAACCCAGCCGGAGAGATCCTTAACCGCGCCGGGATGCCCCACGACAACTACACCATCGAAGGAAGTTAGTCCATGGGGAAATTGATCCAAAGGAAAGAGAAAATACTTAATTAACATATTCACTTACATTTCATGTTCCACTCTTCAGGGAATGGCATCTTCTCCATAGGAATCAGATTTAAGATAGCCAACCGCCGTAATCAGTTCGAAGACTTTTCAAGAGTTGTGCGAACGTGACATTTTGATCATCCCCCTTGTCTAATCAGTCACTTAATATGACATAACTGACGTAATAATAGAAGCATTGAAGCGTTAGAGAATTCAAATCGTTTCTTTTCTTTTCATTCCAAGAAACGCGAGGACTATCTGTATACGGTCAAATCCGGGGATGACCGATTTTGAGGCTTCTACGACATTCGGAGCTCGGCCACGATTGCATCGGAGCAAGATCCGAAGATCAGCCCCGAGGTGCATTCCTCGAGGAAGTATATCGAGGATCGATATACCTTGATACAAAATAAATATCGAAGACCGTCATGGAAAGGCGGGAAGCTCCCAAGAGCACGTGGTTAAAGCTGAAAACACCTGCAAAATAGTACAAGTCCATACCAGAACCTTATACAGCTGTACCAGCAGTATTTCTTTGTAATAATTACAAATGTACTATGTTGGGATTCTCCCTCCTATATAAAGGGGATCCTTGTCATTTTTTAAGAGGGTAGAATATTGAATACAACAAGAGCATTCTCTACTTTCTTAACATACTCAACATTTGTTCTGCAGATTTATTGCATTTCATTTATCGTATTCATTAATTTTTCTTCATCTATTGCTCATTATTGATCATAAAGGGTTATCCTCGAGGCCCTCCATATTGTTATTCCTCCATCAACCGTCCTTTGTCAGGCATTACAGTTCGACCTCGAGGCCCTACTTCGGCCAGCTCGAGACCCTGTTTTGTAATAGCTTGCTTTGCATATCACTACTTTTATTTACTCTTATCTTATTCTCCTAGCTCACACTTAGCATTTATGTCCTAACAACTAGTCTAAAAATAAATCACATATTTTTAGAACCACAAAATCAAATATAATTATCATTACCATTTTCAAGGTAAACATTTATATTTGGGGCTGGATTGGCCTTGTACATTACAGTAACTGACTGTCAGTTGCTATATATACATATATATATATATATATATATACACACACTTGGGATACATATTCCCTGGGCTGGATTGGCCATATAAAGTACTGAGTGACTAAGTGTGCCGAGTGATTGAGCATGATGAGTGGAATGTTTGAGACAATGAGATTGAGTACTCTGAGAGTGTGAGTACATGAGTTCATCTATGAGACACATTGAATTTAACATGCGTACTTGAGATACGTGCATAGAGATGTATTTTTTTCTGTTGCCCGGTTTGGGTGACACTCATGATTTCTCCTGCATATTTATATGTAGGCATAGACATGTACTTTCCTCATGCAATCTAACATTGAAACATCTTATTTATTGTTGAAATTTGTTTTTTGAAAAATTCACAATTTTCAAACTTACTCATATTTTTGCCGATTTCGGTAAGAGATTTGGGTTGTCACTGATATACTGGAAAACCATGCCTATTTCCTTGAACTGTGATCGAACTGATAATTTTATCTCTGAGCTACTTCTTTAACTACTTTCATTATGTTGTTATGAAATGTTGTTGTCTATTGAAGTTGGACTCCAACATCTGTTCCAGCTCGTCACTACTTTCAGCCTAAGGTTATGTTTGTTACTTATTAACTATATAAGGTGAGTTGTATTCACACTAAACTTATGCACCTATTGTGCAGATTTGGATGCTGACATTTTTGTGTATGACGGGAGCTAGCATTGAAGACGTACCTGCATTCTAGTTATAGTTGTCTCTTGTTCATGGTAGCTCTAAGCTTATGAAAAATCTCTTTATCTATAATTCAGATAGATGATGTGTTTATTTTTACACTAGCTTTGTAAACTCTATATCTTAGAAACTCATGATTTGTACTACCAATCCTAGGGAGTTCTTGTATAAAAGTAGTTTTATTATCATTTCTTTCTTGAAAAATCTCATTAATTTTGATGGTTTTTAATTGGCTTTCCTAGCGGGTTGGGTTAGGTGCCATCACGACTAGTTGCATTTTGGGTCATGACGAGCTGGTATTAGAGCTCTAGGAACATAGGTTCTTCGAGTCATGGGCAAGTGTCTAGTAGAGTCTTGCGTTTCGGTATAATGACGTCCATACCTATCTTCGAGGGGCTACATGGTATTGATTCAGCTTGAAGCGTAACTCTTTGAATTCCTTCCACGCATTCGTATGTGCATGTGAGCGCTCGATATCAATTGTGCACTGCCGATTTGAGATTCCATGGATGGGGTGAGAGATGTGATTTATGTGTGCCGATGATGGGCCAGTCTGGAGGATTTGAGTCCTGGTTCTAACTATAACTCAAGCACGGGGATTTCAGTTGTGTGAGCACGTGATTTTGGACTTATAAGTCTGGTAATGTCCCTATTAGTGGAATTTGTGGCTCGATGAGTGATTGGATGGCTATATGATGAGTATGAGGTGATTGTGGGATGTGTTCAGATGGTTCGAAGGTGTTGATAAGAGTTTTCTTGAGATGTAAAAGGACCATTGGGTTCTTGATTTTTGTCTTGATGTGACGTATAGTCTCGAGTCATAAGTGTATTAAAGGATCTTTCATGTTGCTTAATTGTGGAACGAATTAGATTCTCATATATTATTGATGAGTCCAGACTCGGGAAGATTAAGTGATTACGTAGTAGTTATGGTTGTGAAAAGGTATAAAGAGATGTCATTTTAAGGCCAAGTAATTGGGTTACAACCTGTGAGGTAATCTGCGGATGTGTGATTGTATGATGTTGGGTGGAGGATTTCTTTTCTACCAGTGGGATTATGATTGTGCGATTTGAGTTTGGGTCAGTTGAGAAATTACCATACCGCCACGTGGATGCATGCGAGATTTGTAGATGATTTGGGGTGTTAGATGGTTGTGTTACATGAACTTATGAAGGATTGAGTTGCAGTACAGTGTGGGATTATGGCAGTAATAGAGTATGGGTATTATGAGTTATCGAGTATTTTTGTTCTATGGCTTTGAGCCAAGCGGGGGAGTCTACTATCGACGATTTTGTTGCATGGGTATATGTTCCACTGGTTTCGCTTTGAGGCATACTTTTGAATCAGTTATGACTTGCAGAGGTTGGGATCGAGGATGATTTGAGTAAAGGAATTTCTTGATA
The DNA here is from genome assembly GCA_005239505.1 of Nicotiana paniculata. Taxonomy (NCBI): domain Eukaryota; kingdom Viridiplantae; phylum Streptophyta; class Magnoliopsida; order Solanales; family Solanaceae; genus Nicotiana; species Nicotiana paniculata. Next base: position 27,487 of record ML362069.1, read on the forward strand.
CAAGCTATGTTACACTTTATGGGTATTTGGGAATCATGGGATGATTGATTTGATATTCGTGAAGGAAGTAGTGTGCGTGGTGTAGGAAATTGCTCGGCTACTTAACGGTGTGGATCACTTCTTTGTTTGTTGTTGTGCTAATGCTAATTTGGCATTGGTCGTTCAGACCGTTTGGTCGGTGCAATAGAGATTTGAGCAGAATGGACGACTCCCGAGAATGCTTTAATGGATTCAAGATTTATTTGTAGAAATTGAGAATTTTGTAGATTTGTATATGTCTAGAATCTAATATTTAAGTTGGATGGTGTCGAGACTTGTGGCATTTCTATATCATTATGGATTCTTAACTTCAACATTTAGGAAGGTGAAGGAAATGATTTTTGATTCACAGAAGGTCTCTTCAGAGTGAGTGTCTCAGTTGTGGTATTTTTGGGGTACTTAAAAGGAAATTCAATGGCTTATGGGCCTTGGGGCAGTCTGGCTTTATGCTAGGGTCTCGTGTGGTGAGTTTTGGTTGAGGATTGTGATATTATGAGCGAGGAGCAGTATCGACTTGAAGGCAATTCGAAAGAAACTCGGAGAAATAGGACAACTTGATAATGGGTTGGATCAACACAATAATGGGTATGATCGGTTCTTTGGGTACTTATGAGGTGACGAGTCTATACCTGTGTTTCGAGGTAATGATCTAGGGTTTGGTGACATGCGTGTCTTGGTTCAGATAGAGAGGTTTAGTTCTGATAGCTTGGTTATGTGCAAATGGATTCCAAAGAATTCTCGATAATTTCTGTAACGTTTCGAGGTGGATATTTCCTACTGGCATGAGGAACATGTTGTGTATTGTGGTTTTCTCCTAGATGGATCAAATTAAACGTTTTTGACTGATCGCGTATGTATTCTGCTGGTGAATCAGAGTTGGTTATGAGATTCTGATGCTTTTCATATGATGGCATGATAGATGTAGTGTGTTGTGTAAGATTGAGATTTGCATGTGCAAGATCACAATTCAATTTTAAAGGGAAGGTCACGAATTCTTAGATGACATGGATGGTTTTAGATGACTAGATGAATGCTATTACTACTTGGTATTGCCTGAGAAGGTGCGCATTTCAGAAGGCGCATTGTGTTTGACTTAATAATGCTTCATTGGTATTGCGATACTCGTCTGATTGATCGACAGTTGATATTCAGACTTTTCTATGTTGCATGGAAGAATTACAGAAGTATTCCTCGTTGGATGATCATGTATGAGAGATGTTACACCGCATGTTTTCATACGTGAAAGTTCTCCATAATAAATTGATGGAAGCTCGGAAATGAGATGTTACATCCCCCATTTTCATTCGTTAAAGTTTTGTCGTAAGTTAATCGACGTAAGTTCGGGAATGAGATTATTTTGAGATTACAAAAATTATGCTATTTCCAACAAGTGATAAGTAAATTCGTGAACGTGAGAGGGTAAGTGAATCGAAGAAAAATGAATTTTCATCGAAGTTTGATATTTTGGGATAAAATACGGCTCGAGCTAAAATAACCGGTATTTATGGACTAGTGCCATACAAGGTACCATGTGACCATAATAGTAAGGTGTACAAAGTGTATTAAAAGCGAGCAGTATTTTAAGTAATTTGAGATAATTTCTAATTATGTGGATAATCGGGTAATTATTGATTTTAGTTGGAGATTAACAATTAATTAAGATGTTGGTGGTTAATTAGTCGGGAATGGATGAGCAGTAACGTGGAAACCAACAAGTCACAAAATATGACTCTTAAATCATTCTTCAAGGTGGAAAAGTTGTGAGATTATGTGTCCTAGTCGAACAAAGTGTGGGGCCCACACCCACTTATATAAAAAAGCCTCTCAAAACCACAAAATTGAGGCTTATGACTACATGTAGTAACAAATGGAATTCAAGACTTCTTTAATTCACAAAAATTAAGACATTTACATCTTCAAAGTGATAGATAGCTTCATCAAGGAAAGTTATACAATATTGTGATCAAATTCATTAAGAGAGGTGGATTAAAAGTTCAGCAAGGTAATGATATTACGAAAAAATTTCATACGAAGTTATACTACATAATAGCAACGGGATTGCAAATTCTAAGGGAGCACGGTACAATATTTCTCAAGAATATCACACGGATGTTCCCCTACTTCGATTTGCCGTTATATCTTATCGAAAGTTATGTGTATTAAAGGAATTGTCAATAGAATCGGCTCAGATATGTTAAGGTTAAGCCCTTCCTTCATTTTGGCATGATCTCGTAACTACATGTGTTTGATAACGAGGCATAAAGAGAAGTTCATACTCCCGAATTTATATACATTATCCTAGTCTCATAAGTTACAGTATTTTCCCTTATCAGGACATCCTATTCAATTGAGTATTGTCTTCCTCCAGTCAGGAGAGCAGAAGGTCTATATATATACAGTATTACAATATTTTCCCCACCATCGATCTATAATCGGTGGGCAGGCCCCCATTGGGAAACCTCTGCTCAGATGGTAAGTTATATACCGAGCCTACTATGGCCGAGCACCTATGAGCGAGCCCAGCATGGCCGAGATACAAAGCCTAGTATGGCCGAGCACCTATGAGCAAGCCTACTACAACGGAGCAGTTACACGTTCCAAGCCTTATAGGGCCGGATATCTATTTTATTTACTATATTGAGAGAGTCGAGTCAGTATCAGCAGGTGAGTGTATCTCCAGATCATCTTTCACTCCCAGTTACTTTCAGTTATTATATTATTAGTTCAGTTTTAGCTTTTAGTTATCTTATTGCCTTGCATACTCGGTACATTATTTCGTATTGACATCCCTTTTTCTGGGGATGCTGCATTTCATGCATGCGGGTTCAGATAGACGGATGGGTAGACCTCCTAAGTAGGTGTTTCTCGAGTTCAGCTTTATCGGTAAGCTCCACGTTATTCAGAGTTGTCGGGTCTACATTTTTATGTACATCTTGTGTATATATTTATATAGGTTATAGGTAGATCGGAGCCCTGTTCCGATCACAATACATCCATCAATAGAGGCTTGTAGACATATCCAGTTAGTTAGTGCAATATGTTGGTCTTGTAGGCCTTGTATGTATATTTTTTTGGTTTGTCAGCTATAGTAGTTATGACGACCTTGTTGGAGCAGTTTAGTCAGAGTCAGCTTCTATTCAGTTTTATATTTTGCTTCACAAATTGTCTTGCAATGTGGCCATATCCAAAGTATGACATTTTATGTTCAGAGTCCCTTAGTCGCAAGTTGATACGCAAAGATAGGTAACGCACCAGCTGCCAGTCTCGCCCCCCAAGTTTAGGGCATGACAAAAGTGGTATCAGAGCAATTCTGTCTTAGGGAGTCTATAAGCCGTGTCTAGAAGAGTCTTGTTTATGGGTTTGTTGTGCACCACACTTATAAGAAGGAGGCTACAGGGCATTTAGGACTGTTACTCTTTCTTCTTACTCTAGACCGGTCGGTAGAGCTCAGTTGTAAGAACTAAATTTCCTAAACTCTATCTTATTCATAATATGACAATACCTTGATCTAGAGAGACGGCTGGTAAGAGATATGGATGTGGAAGATTTGAGTCAGAGGAACTCGATTCATGCTTATGATGAGTAAATGTATGGTCTTCAGTAGATCATGTGCTTACTAAGATGCGTAAACTTCTTGATAAGGATCCTTAAAGCAAGAATATCTATCCACCCATATGGTGAAAAGCAATAAGGGATTCAGAAGATAAATACAAGTTCAATAAGTAAAAGACGCAAGGTGAAGAAGGGAATGAGGTACCCAGTTAGTGAAGATGATCATTATCTACAATTCAGGAAAAGGGATATCAGCATTTTGAGTTGCCTTCGATAGTAACAGAGGTATGTAAAATTGGACACACCGATCTGAGTTATTCCCTAAGGGAGCTAGCAAATATGGTTTAAGACAGGACGGGATATCAGAATCCGGCTGGGATTAGAGTAACCCAAAATGGTGAATGGATTGTTTGTGTTAGTTGACATTTCCGAAGGATATTACAAAGGTGCTAATAGATCTCCTTGTGAGACACCCAGATGGTGCATTCTAGAATAGCACAACTAGATATGAATACTAGGGTGTTCAACGGCCCCTGGTGGTCTGGACCCCACCCTTAGCTGTCTGGGCGGGTGGTGAAGTAAATGGAGCCGAAGTCGAGGGTTGGACCCTCTGCTGAGAAGAACCACCAAAACGGCAGAGACACTGCCTCTACATGTGCCCAAAATCTCTGCACTCAAAACAACTCCCTAGAGCTGGAGACATGGACTGATAGAAACCCCTGGCACCAGAATGGCCACTAGAAGAATCATGCATAGAGGAACTCTGAACTGGTGGTGCTCGAGTTGCGCTCTGGGCTGGAAGGGCACCAATGAAGAACGGACCGGCTAAGAACTGCAGGGACCATGCCCTGAAGATGCACCACTATAGGCTGCGCGGAGTGATTGACGAGGCCTGAATGAACGGTCTCTACCATACTGAAACTACCCCCTGGAAGGAGCACCACTAGAACCACCCAATCCACGAGGCCTCTTGGCCCCAATCTCCTCCCGCTCCTGGCGGCGAACCGACTCAATATCTCGAGCAATATCAACAACCTGCTCGAAGGTAGCACCTAATACACTCTCCCGAGTCATAAAAAGGCGGAGCTAATAAGTGAGGCCATCTACGAACCTCTTAATCCTCTCCCTATCGTTAGGCAAAAATTCGCTAGCATGACGAGCTAGCTCTGAAAAATGCATCTCATACTGCGTCACTGATAGCTCCCCCTAACGCAGCTGCTCAAACTGCCTTCGTTACTCCTCCCTGTGAGACTGGGGAACATACTTCTCCAAGAAGATAGTGGAGAACTGCTTCCAGGTGAGGGGTGCTGAACCAACAGGCCTACGCAGGACTCCCACCAAGTAAAAGCAGCCCCAGAAAAATGAAAAGTAGCTAACGAGACCCCGCTGGTCTCTAGAATCCCAGCAGTACGAAGCATCCTCTGACACTTATCCAGAAAACCATTTGCATCCTCACCCTCAGCACCACTGAATGTCGGAGGCTGAAGTCTACTAAATCTCTCCAGCCTACATTGCTCATCATCTTGCATAGTTGGAACCACGAAGTCCTGAACTAGAGCCCGGTTCGGCTGGAAGTGCCCCCGGTGTCTGAAGGCCTTGAGTAACCTACTCAGATGTCCGGGCAGTTAAAGTCTGGCTACCTTCCCCGGCCTGAAAAGTAGCAGCAGTAGAAGACGCAGTAACTACCTGAGCAAGGGTTGTACATACAGTCAAGATCTGAGCTAAGGTCTCTTGAAGACCCAGAATAACAATACGCACCTCCGAAGCCTGAGTCTGTCCCGCTGGAGTATCTGCGACGAGAACCTGATCCTTAATGGTAGGTGGACCCTCTGGTACTGCCCAGGCTGCTGCACGGGCTGGTCCCCTACCTCTACCATGGCCTTGACCGTGGCCTCGACCTCTCGCTGGTCCACACATTCAAATATGCTTTTGAACATTATTTAAGGACATCACACAATTGAACAGATTCC